>BQNB010008658.1:0-86106 GCA_026074375.1 Tanacetum coccineum
AAAGATAAACATAAACTTATAGAATATTCGGATACAATCTATTCTATAATTATCTTCTAATCTTCATCTCCAAGTAATCCTTATCTCTTTACTCATCTTTATCTTCTGACAGTAGCAATTCTTCTAACAGTTGTAATCCAACAGCATAAACTTTTTATACTAGCAGTACTAAGCAACAGTAACTCTAAGAATCATCTTGAAGTCTTTAAGTCCCAACAATAAGCATGCGTATCAGACAATAATAAAATACCTATTGACACAACCAAGCCACTATCTAATGTTGATACCAACGGCCACTTTGGGAAACAACTTGGGTCTGTTATAAGAGTTAGTACATGACACAAGACAAGAAGGCTTCTTTAAGTATTGTGTCTTCTCGGCATCGCCCATGATCAACTCCATCCTTCAGTAGATTGCTACTCCTCCGTGCTCCCTTTGGATATCCTCTCCATTCATACTCCATAGGTTCTCCATTCCGTTTGGGCTTCCTTGCGTCACGTCCTTCTTGGTTTTACTATGGTTCTGCTGGTAGTTATCCTTTCTGCTGGTTGTACTATGTTGCTGCTGGTAGTTATCCTTTCTGCTGGACGATTGGTTTCTGCTGGTTGTACTATGTTTCTGCTGGTAGTTATCCTTTCTGCTGGACGATTGGTTTCTGCTGGTCGCACTATGGTTCTGCTGGTAGTTATCCTTTCTGCTGGTTGCTCTGTTTCTGCTGGTGGATTCATTTATGCTGACAGGGTGTATGTTCCTGCTGTGTGCATGGTTTCTGCTGTTGGATGACTCTTTCTGCTGGCTGAATTTATTCATGCTGCTGGAGTTGTTTATGCTGCCAATACATCTATTCATGCTGCTGGACTGGTTTGTGCTGGTGGTATCATGTTCCTGCTGGCTGACTTATTTCTGCTGGTAGTAACATGTTTCTGCTGTGCTCAGCTTGATATGGCTGGTTGGTTGGTCTATGCCACTAGTCACTTGGATTCTGCTGGTAGTCTCCATTCCTGCTGGTGTAACAATGTAACTGCTGCCTGATTAGTTTGTGCTGCTCACATACCAATTCTGCTGTTTGACTTGTTTCTGCTGATTTTTAAAGACTTGTTACTGCTGGTTGACTTTCTACCTGCTGGTCTTAAAAAATGCAAGTTGCATAGTTTTCGTTTTAAATTTCAATTATACGGCGCTTGGCGGTCACCACTTGCCTGCAAAAGCGGCGGACAAGTTGATTTTTCACTCAATTACTTCAACTTCCAAGGTTAAAATTGTACCAATCAAATTAAAAGGTTAACTTTTCACACATTGGACACAATTAACCTAATTCATCCCAAATCAACTTTTCATCTTTCCCACACACATACACCAAAATCATTTGCCTCCGAATACTCTGTTTCTTCAACCTAACTTCATTAATCAACAATGGCGGCACTCCAGTACAAAGATGATCACAACAGAATCGCTTACTTGGGGAGGGAAAAAGGTTCCGAGGACTTCGGAGATATCCTCAGCTATGTGGACCACTCTCCATTAAGGTACGCTTTAACACATGACCCTCCGGTCGTGTTTGACTCATTGGTCAAACAATTTTGGGCAACAGCTGTTGTTCGCCCAAATGCTGCTGGGTCTCATGACCTAGTCGCCACTATTGACGGCCGTGAGGTGGTCGTGACTGAGTCTCTCATTAGGACTCAGTTACACTTTGAAGATGCCAATGGCATTGTTGCCATGCCCAATAGTGATATTCTTGAAGGTATGAGGGTCATTGGGTATCCGACGGATCGGGCTCTTACCTTTCTTAAGCACCATTTATCTCCTCAATGGAGATTTCTGGTGCACACCCTTATGCATTGTCTGAGCCCTAAGGCTGGAAGTTGGAATCAATTTCCAAGTTCCATTGCCACAACCCTTATTTGTTTATCGACTGGTAGGGTATATAATTTTTCTCGATTTATTTTGGAAGGGATGATTGCGAATGTTAAGACTAAAAAGAATAAATTTTTAATGTACCCAAGGTTTTTACAAATGCTTGTGGCCATCGAGACAGCTGACCGAACCCCTAGACCCACTTCTGGTTTTACTCGGAAACTGTTTTCTAATATGAAATTAAAATGGGAGGGTGAGGAAATACCTTTGACACCACCCATGCTTGCCATTGCTGCTGCTGGCAATGATGCTGCTGATGATGATGATGCTGCTAATGAGGACAATGCTGCTGCTGATGAAGCTGCTGGTAGTGCAGCTGAGGCGCACCCTGTACCCCATTCTCCTCCGGTTTCCCCTGTTAGGGAACTAACACCGGAGAGGCAGTCTGCATCTGAGAGACCACCTTCTCTTTCACCGACCCCCCCAGCTCAGACTTTTAGCCTTGCGGAGCCCTTAGTGTTTGGCCCTGAACCCAGACCAGCTGGGTATGTGGACCCTGATGTCCTTGAACCAATTATTTTTGGTCCACAGCCCAGACCCTCTGATTTTGTTGACCCTGACCTTGAGGAACCCGTTATCTTTGGTCCCCCACCTAGGCCTGACAACTATATTGAGCCTGCGGACATTGATAATCTCGTTTCCATGGAAGATGACACCATTCATGGTGGATTCCATGAGGAGTCACCTGTTGGGCCCGATGATGCTCCTACCCCAACAGCCGATGCTGCTGGTAGGGCAGAGGACCCTACTCTACTAACAAGTTTATCTGCAAAGCTTGACAGGTGTATGGGGCGTATAGACTCATTGGAAACAGAGCTGGGAACCTCAAAGAAAATCATGGGGGGAGCTATTTTGACACTTGTATCTCGAGTAAAGAAGTTGGAAAGAACGGTTAAACAGTTGAAGACAGCACGTTTTGTGGGTGATGCCCCTGCCACAGAAGGGGATGTGAATATTCAGGATGATGTTGACCTTGAAGGATTATCACGTATGGCATCTGAAGCTCTGGGTCACGATCAACCTGCTGTTCCCTCTGAGCATATGGAGGAACGCGAAGAGGAGGAGGTTCCTCTTAGGCGTAAGAGGTCGGTGTATCGACGTGCCAGGACAGAGTTTAATACTTCAGCTTTTGCGCAGTTTAATGCTCCTCTTTCTGCTGATGTTCTTCCTCAAGCGGCAATCTCTGAATCTGCTGGTCCATCTGCTGCTGCTGATAAAGGAAAGGCCCCTATGCCAGAATTGGATATTCCTGCTGAATTTCTTGCCGAAGATGCTCAAGCCAGGCAACGTTTAGAAGAAGAACAGGCTAGTGAGCGCTTGGTTCAAAGGTTACTGGAGGAACGCGAAGAGGAGGAGGTTCCTCTTAGGCGTAAGAGGTCGGTTTATCGACGTGCCAGGACAGAGTTTAATACTTCAGCTTTTGCGCAGTTTCATGCTCCTCTTTCTACTGATGTTCTTCCTCAAGCGGAAATCTCTGAATCTGCTGGTCCGTCTGTTGGTGCTGATAAGGGAAAGGCTCCCATGCCTGATTTGGAGATCCCTGCTGAGTTTCTTGCAGAGGATGCACAGGCCAGGAAACGCCTCGAAGAAGAACAGGCAAGTGCGCGGTTGGTTCAACAGTTACAGGCTGAGGATTTGGCTCAGGCAGACGTGCCAATTGTTTCTGAGCAGCGCGCAAAGGAATTAGATGAACTCATGCTGCGTATGACAGAAACGGACTGGTTGACTTTGATGATGCAAGTTGGTACAAATCCTGCATTGGCACGTGAGTTGTTGGGAGCTGATGTCAACGAAGACAACTTTATTGAGCGCATGACTGCCATTAAGGAACGGAAGAAGCGAGCCTTGGCAGATTTACGCTATAGAGCACTCAAGGGTAAGCCGCTAAAGCAATCTGAAGTCACCCAAATGATGCGTAACTTGGTTAAAAATCAGTGGTGTGCAGCTCATAATGGTACTATCACTATGAAAGCTGTCACGGCTATGTCGAAACAACAGTTGATTGCAGAGTACGAGAATATCTGCAGACGTCTTGAAAAGGATCGTTTGTTGAGTGCTCAGTATAATCTATTTCGACCCAAGCCTGCTATTACTGAGCCTCCTTCTAAAAGACAACGGGTTGAACGTGCTTCTTCACAGCCCTCTGATGTTCCTGCTGCTACCACACAACCTGCTGATGATCCTGATTCTGCTGGTGGTAGTAGTTTTCATCCTGCTGGTTCAGCTCCTCCTTTATCTGGCTCTGCTGCTCCCACTTCTGCTGGTGTTCCTGATTCTACTGTCCCCACTTCAGCAGCAATGGATACTGCTGGTTCACACCGTGAGAGTGGTGTTTCACCATTTGTGGATTCTGATGCTAGTTCTTCCCCGTCACCTGTCTCTACTGATCACATACCCATTGATGTTCTGTTTGACTCCACATCAGGGGGTCTTAATGCGTTTTTCTTAGCTAGTGATGAGGACGCACCGATATGTATGTCTCGCGTTGCTGCTGACCCTGACTCAAATGATGAAGTACTCGCTGAGATTCTCTTTCGGGGTCAGTATATTTCTGGTGCTGGTGTTGTGGTTGTCGACAAGCTTTCTGATGATGAGATTATTGACCGACGGGTTAAGGTTGAAACCATTCCTGACTCTGCTGCTTCTCCTCCTCGGTCTTGTCGTAAACATCGTGGGGTGAGAAGTGATGACTCTTTATGGGATAAACCAGTTGAAGACTTCTTCAGCTCTGAGAGTGAGAGTGATGACGACATGCAAACTTATATTCCTCCTATTCCGTATGGTGCATTCAAAGATTGGGAGATTGTGCGTTGCCCGCTTAGTAACACTTATTATCATGTGTATTATCAGGAGAATCGACGGCAACAGTCCTTTTTCTACTTGAAAGAGTTGCTACCTCATGTCTATCGTGAGGATCTCCTTCTTTTACGTCGACGGATGAATCGGTATTTTCGGCTGAACCCAGATGTCGATGTTGGTTTAGACCTGTGGAGGGATGTTAATCTGTTGTGTCAGTCCCTTCATTCTGATGATGTGGAAGATTTTTGGAGAACACAAGATGCATGGATTGTAAGTGGCTGGAAGTTGTATCCCAAGAGCTCTGTTCATGTCTTGGACTTAACGAATGGGACAACTGTGTATATGTTTGTGGACAAGGTCTATCCTATCCAGGCTACGCTGCTTGAACGGATGTTACGCCACAGGCTCATAGTTCCACCCTCATACTGTCGGGATGTTGTTATTGCTAGGAAAGTTATTCAGACAGTTCAAGCTGGCCTACGAGAATCCTATGAGTGTCTTGCATCTGTTCCTATGTAAGTTTGTGTAACAAGTTGATATTTGTTTTTAATAGTTCGTTAGTCTTATTTAAAAAATAAATAAATAAATAAAATAAAATAAAATTTTCTAATATGTACTCTCAGTTAGTTTTATTGATCGTATAGTGTTGTATAACTTTGGTGTTAGTGCTTGCACTGCACGACAAATGGTTTTCAGCTCACCATGGCTAACAGCCAAGAAAGAGTCTGGCTCACCATTGCAAACGGCTTTGGTGTGTAACTCAAATCCGTTGTTGGTTACCAGGTTACCAAAACCTGGATGGTATTCATTTTCCATATTCCTATTGGGATGAAAAATGTAACAAAGAGTGGCTAGTCCAAGAGGGTACGGCTCTTGGTAAAGACCTTTTCAAATCCGTTGATGGTTGCCAGGTTACCCAAAACTGGATGGTTATCACTTTCCATATTCTTTGGATGAAAAGTGGCTAGTCCATAGCAAACGGCTCATGGTAAAGACCTTCTCAAATCCGTTGATAGTTGACAATTTACTCAAAATTGTATGGTTATCGACTCACCATGTTTCATGTACAAAGAGTTGACATGGTTATCAATCCACCATGGAATTTACCTTTTCTAGGTGCCAAAGGATTGACTAGCCCTGAGCAAACGGCTACAGGTAAAGGCATATCAAATCCGTTGATGGCTGTAATGGTTTGCCAAAAACCATATGGTATTCAACTCACCAATGTTTCAAGTACTGAGAGTTGAAATGGTTCTCAGTTGACCATGGACATACACCTTTCTGGTGGCCAAAGAACTGACTACTCCAGAGTTAATGGCTAACTGGTAAAGAGACATCAAATCCATTTACATTTTTCAATGATTCACCTCTCACAGGAGTTAACACACCTGGAAGTGATGAGGATAGACTGCAATTTTATGATTTGATGTACATACTTGTCAATGTTGCTGATCGCATGGAGTGCTGAAGAGCTGTGACGACTAGTTGCTGCAAAGACTGGAAGTTGCTGTTCTTTAATGTTGCTGCTTGCTTTGTTGCTGCTGGTTACCTTGTATCTGCTGGTACTTGTTTCTGCTGTTACTCAATCCTCTTGCTTTGCGAAGATCTATCTAGAAACTTGGAATTAACGGAGTCAAAACCAAGTTTAGGGGAGGATTGTTGGGAATAATTGAAAACGACTAAGTGTTGTTTCTGCTGTTAGAGATGTTCGTTTCTGCTGATAGCATTAAGTTGTTCCTGCTGACAGTTCAAGTAGCATTCCTGCTGATAATGTTCCTGCTGACAGTTCAAGTAGCATTCCTGCTGATTATGTTTCTGCTGGTCATGTTCTCGTTTCTGCTGACAGAGATAGAATCTGCTGATTGTTATTTATAGACGTAATTAATGTAATTAAGGAATTATAGTCATATTCTAGTATTATCTCATTAATATAGGAATGAGATAAATTAGGAAGAGATTGATGTATATCTCTTACGTGATTTTAGTTTTCTTGTTGACCAATTTAGGGTTTCTTCTCTATAAAAGAAACCTTTAGCATTAGGGTTTAGCATCGATTTGAAAATTAGAAAAACATTTTATTATCAATAGAAAGATCCATAGAGGATCATTGTTCATATAGTTGTTCTTCTTTATTGATTACATAAGTACTATACAACCACAAAGGCTAGAAGATCTATCTAGTACGAGATCCTAACACTCACCTTCTGGGGGATATTGAGATTCTCCAATTTGTATAGCCGAGACCCATGTTTGTCTAATCTTTCCTCCAGAGCTAAGTTGGCCTGTGCTAAATGTGTCATGCCTTATGCAAGCTCATTTATACATTGTAGTAGGGTCAGATCTGTGGTGATTTATTATGGTTGAGGTGGTGGTGGTGGAAGAGTTGTTGTTGTGATTGTTGTGGTTGTTTCTGTTGTTGTTGTGGGTATTGTTGTTGCTCTTGTGGGTGTTGTTGTTGGAGTTGCGACAAGAGTTGTAGACGGTGGCAGGGAATCTGGTCTTGGTCTGGTAACATCTACAACCTTGAATTGCATTGGAAGGACATAGGAAGTGTCTTTTTGAATGGTGACAGTCACCATCGATTCAACTTCTGCTTCAGCATGTATCTTCTCTTTATCGGCATCAGATGACTTGTCAGTGATAAATTGATCATTGAAGTTAAAGTCTTTGTCCAACTAAGGCAGAGACACTATAGTTCTTGTGGAGCTGGCATGTTCTTCAAAGATAACATGTTCTTCAACTGGTAGTTTAAGAGTATCTTGAACATTCAGATACATTGTAGAGGTGAACTCTTCATGAATATGCTCTTCTGTTATCTGCTCAGGTTAAGGATACATTGTAGAGCAACCCTATCCTTCAATCTGTACACCAAAAGTATTTATGAGTGTCTCGGTGTGTGTCACCTCCATTTCAGTGTCTGTTTCTTTGGTTACTGAGATGCCTGGTTCATCAGATTCCATTTCACTGTCTACGTGATCTGATTCTGCATCCAATAAACGTGATTCAGCATCTCCAGAGAGTCCAGTGGTCAAAGAGGTGCACCTCTGAAAGATAAATTGATCGGTTCAGCTCTTCCTTTTTGGAGTCAGAAGGATAAGTAGATCACGAGCAGCTTGTTCATCAGTGACTTTCTCTTTTCCCTTTCCTTGAACCTCTAGAAGTGGTTGAAGTTTCTTAGACTTGGTTTCCCTAATTACCACCGGGCGAGCTGCTCCCTGAGTGCGTTCTAATTCTTTTAAGCTTAGTTCCAGGGCCCGTTGAAGGTCTGCTTCTTCATCATGATATTCCGGTTCCTTAGCTGGACCACCTTCATCAACAAATTCATCAACCAACTTCAGAGTGCTCTTTGACATGCTCTTCTTTGTCACCTTGCCTGGTTTCAATTGTTTGGTAGCAGGTGGTGCATTAGATGTCTCCTTAACCTGCTTGCGTTTCTTACTTTGAATGATCTTAGGCGATTCAGTTGGTGCCAGAGTAGGTTTGGGTGGTTGAGTAGAAGTGGGCTTGGGAGCAGTGTCATCAGAGGATTTTATGACTGTAGTTGCCTTAGTTTTGGTAACTTTGGTAGCTTTAGAAGATTCGGGTACCACTTTTCCCTCTGCCTTATTGCGTTCTTCTTCTAGGTACTTTTGATATTCAGCGACATGTGTCTGGTACCCGCCGTAGTATGGTGCTCTCTTAATTGCATTAGTGAGAAGAGCATCAGGTATCGGCATCTTAAATATTTCCCCACCCTCCTTTATAGTAGTCCTAAGAATGCCCAAAGCGTGATCTTCATGAGAGTAGTGAAGAGGAGAACCAGTTCTTGGGTGCAAGTAGTGCTTGGTTATTAGATGATTGATGATCAGTTTGGTGAATCTGATGCAGGGGATAAGCAGAGGAGTGATCTTCTTTTTCCACATGTAGACTTCATTACTTTTTGCTTGTCTGTGAGGAAGGTTTGTATGGATTGAACAAATTATTCCCAAATCCTTTCAGCATAGTCAATGTTGGAGCGATGAGTGATACCCCAAAGAATCTGAAGTACATGCTGTCTTGGCCTGTCATGTCTAGCAGTTTTACCTATAAGGTACATGTTGATCATGGACAAGATGGCTCTCCATGGTTGATAAAGAGCATTCACAGTCATTACAGACACGTTCCTGAGTGTGCTTGGGTATCCCAGAGTGTTGACATGTTCGATAACTCCATCACTTGAGGGTGGAGCCACAAATGGATTGTTGACATTTATTGGAGAGATTTAAAGTGCTTCTCTGAGAATGTTCTTGTAAAGATTAAACCATTGCTCATCCAACTGACAGCCGTATGTCCTAGTAGTTGGATAATGAAGCATGGTTTCCCAGAACTACTGAATATAGATTGCAGGAACCGTAGTAGATGCTGTGAAGGCCCTGTAGAAATTGGTATTCTTCAGTATAGCCACAACAACTTTGATGATTGGATTCCTCTGAGTCCTCTAATCATCCAACACGTAGTTACTCATGCTGCTAGGCACCCATTTATGCAATGGCAGAATCTGATCATCCGTTCTGGTCGGTGGTGCGATAGCAAGAGCTTGTTCATCAAGGATATCACTAGCAGGATTGCTCATGTTAACCATAGTATCTGCACAGGTAAATCGAACAACAGGACATACATACAGATATATGTTGTTAGATGGGAGAAATTGCTCAAAGTGATATGTTGTTAGACGGATTACACAGAGATAAGACACTTATTTTCATACTAAGACTGAAGTCAACATGTTTGGACAACTCAAGAATCAACAAAAGTCAATTTTAGAATGAGTTAACAAAATGGGATTTGACACTCGCTAAGTCAACTCGATAAGGAAGGTCTCTTCCTTGACTCGCTAAGTCCAACTCGCTAGAACAGTGCATTAACTCGCTAACATGTCAACTAGCTAAAACATTTTTCATCAACTCGCTATCATGACAGCTCGCTAGAACTAATAACAGATACTCAACTCGCTATCAAAGATAAAAATTGAAAATAAAGGGTTGAATATTCAATAATAAAATTAATTTTCTTCTCAACTCGCTAGTGGGTAGCGATTTGCCTGTTCATGAAAACAAATAATATTATATTCAACTCGCTATGGTAAACAACAACTCGCTTCTTTGTAATTGCCCTAACTCGCTACCAAGAATCATCACAAACTCGCTATTATGAAAGAATACTTAACTCGCTATTAAGAAACAATACTTAACTCGCTATTAAGAAACAATTAACACACTAAGTCTAATATTCGTTTATTCCAGCAGACAAGTTCAAGAAAAATGCATGTTTAACTCATAGACAGCATCCTTAAGCATATAGCAACATTTAGACACAACTTTCAACAACATTCAACAACCGTTATTCATGAAAATCATCAATACCAAAAAAAATAATGAGAGAGGAGACAGATAAAGGACAAACGAAGTATCATCTAACTATTCTAAACCTATCCCAGCTTACAAAACATCATTTCAAACATACATGATGATTTAGATGATAAAACTAGTCGAGTTTGTTGATTTAGAAAATTATTCATTGAGATTTAGGCAACCAAGACTTAGATAAGATATGTTTACATGAAAAAGAACATAACACAGTTGTTACCTTAGCAAGTTTAGCCACAGAAATTGAGAATCAACAAACGTTTCTTACTAGCGAGTTGCGGGTATATTTTTGAGGGAGAGAAAAGGGTTGACTGATTTTAGAAGGTTTGACCAATCATAACTCGCTATACCTATTTATACAATTGCTAGTATTACAAATTGGCAGCTTTGGTCCCTACCCTTTCTAAGTCTTTCTCATAAAGGTTTAGAGTATTCCTAAGGTTTAGACATGTTTCAGAAGAGGCACATTTGGTCCTTATAGTTATGTAAGCCTAAGAGACATTTAGCAAATTGCACACAAGTCCCTATACTCACAAGTACTTGACAATTTTGGCCTTTTGAGTTAAAATAAATTTAACTTCCCTTCAAATTGCAACCCTGGTAGATACAAAACCTTTACTCCCCCTCAATCAAAGATCTGTTTCTTTTTACAGATTTAAGTTGCCCGTTTAATGTCATAAATTTGAAATCACTCTCCCTCTCAATCAATGACCCATGTTCTATTGAAAGAGCTGTAGTTGTTGATTGAGTGACAAATGTTGAAAAATTCAAGTCTGATAGATTTTCAAAACAACACGTTTCCACCATGTGTAGCACAAATAATTTTCTAAAGAATCATAGACGGAAAATTATCTGGATGAACAAGAAGACTTTTCTTCTATCTCTAGAAACAATGCACTAAAACATACATTAGATCAGGGTTGCACGGATATAAGGTAATCTATGCCCAGGAGAAGTTAATCACTTGTTGTTAGGAACAACCGTCTTTTTGGCGACATGCTTTTCTCGGATTGAAAAAACGGGTTGCGATCTGAAATAATAGCAAGCCATGAAGCATGTTTTGAAAACACTTTGAACTTCCGTTCGAACTTCATTTAAAGACCCGTATCATTGTTGAATGACATTTCTAGGTCCGTAAATGTTATCGATTGACGAAAGACATGTCTTGAAAAATCTTTTTGGTATTTTCTATTTTTTGTGTGGCTTTTATATGTTTTATATTTTTGTATTTTGATTTTGAGTTTACAAATGTACAAAGGATATTCGAAGACCATCCTTTACTCCTCTTCTCCTTTCTGAAGATGCTTCAGCGTTTCCGGAGACATACTCTTCATACCAGGACGCGAGAGTATAAATTTAAACCGCTCTCTTGGTAGAGCCTTAGTGAATATGTCCGCAAGCTGGTAATCCATCGACACGAAGTACAGTTCAACAACCCCATTTTCAACTTGCTCCCGAATGAAGTGGTGACGGATGTCAATGTGCTTGGACCTTGAGTGTTGGACGTTGTTGCAGCAGAGAGCAATAGCACTGCGGTTATCACAGTACAGAGGAATCTTACTGAAAGCAAAGCCATAGTCGGAAAGCTGTGACCTCATCCAAAGTATTTGAGCACAACAGCCAGCCATGACAATGTATTTAGCCTCTATAGTGGAAATTGCAGTGCTTTTCTGCTTCTTAGATGACCAGCTGACAAGTTTATTTCCAAGGAACTGAACACTGCCAGATGTACTTCTGCATGTATCCTGACACCCTGCGTGGTCTGCATCTACATAGGCCGTTAGTGTCATATCAGAATCTTTCAGATACCAGAGACCCTAATTAATGGTTCCTCTTAGATACCGAAAGACCCGTTTAAGTGCTTCAAGGTGCTTTTTTGTAGGCGATGCCTGATACCTAGCACACATGCATACAATGAATATAAGGTCGGGTCTGTTGGCAGTGAGGTACATTAGGGAGCTGACCATACTTCAAAAGCGAGTCTGGTCAACTAGAATCCCTAAGGGGTCCTTAGTCAGTTTTAGTCGATCCACCATTGGTGTATCGACAGGGTCACATGAATCCATCCTGAATTTCTTTAAAATTTCCAAAGCAAATTTTGATTGATTAATGAAAATGCCTCCGGGATTTTGTGAACCTAAGTCCAATGTTGCATACTGTAAATATAAGTACAATGTTGATTTTGATTGATTAATGAAATTTCTTTAAAATTTCCTAGAGTTGACAAAAGTAAATATAAGTACAATGTTGCATACTGTAATCCTAAGTCCACGTGACCCGCTCCTCTTTTGGCTGTTAATAATTATTTGACCTTTTTAACCAAATCGGCCCGTTCATAGATTATTTGAGTGAGATTGGGATACAAAAAGTAGATGTTTGTCTTGCTTTCTAAATGTGTAGTTTGGCACTGTTGGACTATCTGCAAAACCACATCATAAGAAAACAAAGAAAGTGTGCAATGCACTGATTCATTTGGGCAAATCTGCAGAGACCGTAGGATTAGCATTGAAGCGTCTCCTGGAGGCTTATGAGATCACTTGAGCGTACATTAGTGAAAAATATGCGCCTTGGTGTGGGAATTGGAAGGCATTGGAGCCCGAGTATGCTGCGGCTGTGATTGAGCCGAAAGCCAAGGGAGTAAATTGGTTGTCAAATGGGTTGTAATGCTTGCTTACTCACTGCCGTTAGTCATTTTGAAAAAATTGTTATAACAAAATGCTCTTTTTCCTTATATGGGCTAAAATTTAAATGGGTTAAACACTTTCTAAGTATAAGAGTCAATGTGCGTTGCAATACTGATTAGTAAAACAAAGTTGGCAAGTTTGCAGGTTAGTTTTAATGTAACCATCGTATACAAACATCCCACAAACACCAGCGCGGGGTTAAAAACTCGTTACTTACAGTACTAAATGACAATTTATGTATGGTATAATTATGAATCCGTGTTGGTGCATTATGTAACCCAAAACGCGAAAAGCTAGGTTTGACTGGCAAGAAACCATCTTTCGGGTTTTTAGGCCTAAACAAGATCAACAAAGAAACCAACGATAATGGCGAAACGGATCGAGGGGTGTTAGTAAACATGTTAAAGGCACAACAAGCTGATCAAAAGGGTGAAACTTTCACAAAATAATACTAAAATAAAAACACTATCATATCAATCAATCAACGATATATATATATATATATATATATATATATATTAGAATAAGCAAACAAAGAATGATCATTACAACCTTACTCCACGTTACATGCTTCGACTCTTTCTTGCTCAAACTCCTTATCGGCTGCTGCTGCTTCTTCTTCTTCTTCTTCTTCTTCTTCTTCTTATTCTGGTCGTAATCATTCACAATTTCTTGCAATTTCAATATTGTCATACAAAACTTTTTAACAAACTCATCTTCCAATTCTCTAACTGTTTGCAGACCAACCATGTTTGCTACTTGTATTTCCTCCATGTCGTCGTCTTGAAGCAGTCTCATTATGTTAATGACATTGTGATGCTCCATCTCTGAATCAAAACCACCTATTTTTTGCTCTTTCCTATTATTTGCTTTTACTTGATTCATGACCCTCTCTCCTATCCCATCATTATGGAATTTCTTCATCGAATTTAGATACTTGTTAACTTCATCATATACCGTAGATGAATCGTAAATGCCCGTATATTTATATTTCTTGGCAAAATCATCAAGTGAATCCATGTATGCCACTACGTGTATATTATTCAATATAAATTTTTCATAGCAATTAGCAGGTAAAACAAATTCGTTTTCATTATTCTTACTTATATAGCTAATTGTTATTTTTTTCATGAGTGCTTTCAACACACGCTTAAATAAATCTTTTAATGATAAGTTTTCCAGTTGTTAATTTGAGTTGCATGTCTCTTTGACATTCCACGTATATACTACGTATTAACCGATGTGATTCATTATCCGTTTTTATACGTTTCTCGTACGCCTTCATACGTTTTTTCTTATCCGTTTTATCATTCGCCATGAACTGAAATCGTTCTCACCATTAAACTTCTCCACGTCGGATTTAATTAGCGTCATCTCAATAAATTAATCACAACTATAGCTCTTCATACCAATTTGTTATGATTAACCTACTTTCGAGACAAGTAATTATATAGAACAATTGCGCAATAAATAAAGACACGAGGATTTAACGTGGTTTGGTAATCACCTACATCCACGGGCGACTGGAATTTTACTAGCAAATATGGAGTACCGAGGTGGTTACACAGTGTATCGCTCCAAATTTAGACTCCTCTCGAAAATATTTTGGACCGTCACTAGATTTTCTACACTTCTCTCGAAAGCTCACTCGTATAGAATTTTATATATCAATTCTATACCAATCTTATTTTCTCTACAAAATACTCTCACTATATTCTTTCAGCAAACATGTGTGTTTGTTAATGCTTTAGATGATCAATCAACGTATGCTCCATCTCCTTATATACTAAAACTAGTATAGCGATACATGCATTATGTTGGGTTGGTGGCCTCCATTCATGAAAGTATGCGGTTTTCACATCTATTTGATACACAGTGAATGATTTGTGTGCTCGTATGCCAAAATAATCCTGATAGCTTTCCATCCTATCAACGGAGCGAAGGAAGACTCAAAATCTATTCTTCTTCTTGGCGGTACCCTCTCAAAACCAGACGAGTCTTGTTCGAATGACCATGTTTTTCTTCATCATGCTTGGTTTTTGAATACCACTTCAGAGAAAGTAGTTTAGTGTGATTCTAGGTCAGAGGAAGGCGAGCTCCCATACACCAAGCCTTTTGGCTATTAAAGAAGATGTCTTCTTGCATGGAATCAATCCAACAAGTCTGTCATAGCCTCTTGACATTACTAGGCTTCATGGGCGTCACAATAAGACAGTGCATCAATGCACATGTCACCATCGGTTTTCAATTGATTTCGTATCAAAACTGGTCAAGAGAGTTCTCCTATCACTTGCTCCAATGGATAGTCCATTGAAATTCATGTGGGTACGTTTGATAAAACAAGTGCTCATTTTCGAGGATCGACATTAGAGAAGAAGATTCAAGCAGAACTGTAGATGAAGAGGAAAAAGTATTTACAAAGGTATTCCCCTCAACATAACATTTAGAACATTGTCATCAACAGTGTTAATGGAGTGAGGCTTGATTATCTTGTGCTGAAATGAAGAGAAATGAGAACTCGTCAACATCCTATGAAGTTATTGGAATATTTAGAGACTGTGAAGTAATTGTGATGTGTCGGTGCTAAAGTCTTTAATTATTGTAGATGCAATTGGATTCGGAAGATTCTAAATTGCAAGAGCAGTAGGAACAGGTCTTGGAGCTGCTCACAGTTGACCACCAATGTTATCATCATACATTGCTTCAAACAATAGATCCAATTCAGGTTCAGTTGGTTTCTGAGTTGTTATTATTGACGGAGCATACGTAAGATCGAGTCCTGAACTAATATGTCCAGAACTCATGCTTTAAAGTTCGGGTTTTAAACTGCGTTGTTCAAAAGCCATGACAAAAAGCTCATCAAAAGTAACGTTCATCGTCTCCATGATTTTCTTTGTCCGACGATTATAGACTCTGCAAGCACAGGAATTTGTAGAATAACCATTGAAAAAGCCAATATCACCCTTTGCACTAAGCTTCTGAATGTCTCTTTGATCATACTTGGGATAAAAGAGAGCTCCAAATACATGTAGAAAAGAGATATCTGGTTTTCTACCATTAATGAGCTCGTATGGTGTTTTGTTGAAATAGCGGTGAATGATCAAACGGTTTTAAGTGTAGCACGCAGTAGCAATCGCTTCAGCCCATAACAATAACGAAGCAAAAAAAATTAGCATTGTTCTAGCAGCCTCAACTAATGTACGATTTCTTCATTCCACCACTCCATTTTTCTAAGGAGTTCTTACCAAATAAGTTTTTGATGCGAGACCAAACAGTACAAAGTATTCTTTAAGTACTTGAATTTTTTGATTAAGATGCATATGTCGTCTATTACAATAATGACAGTAATTGCAGAGGACATGATTCTTTTAGGAAAGTTAAAATCACTTCTGTGCATTCATCCCTTGGAATCTGAGAAAGTAAACCCAAGTGTGAACGTGAGTAGTCGTCCACTATCACCATGAACATAACGTTTTCCATTGATGCTTGCGACTCTCAAGCACCATACAATATCACATATGGACAGGTGAAGTCTCTACTTTGAATTTGGAATAGGTTTTGGTGGATGAGATGCCCTTTTGCTTTTTCCTTGCTCATAGGAGGGACAAAGATGTTCTTTTGAATATTTGAACTTTGGGAGACCGGAGACGAGATCGTTTTTGGCAAGGTCATTTATGGTGTCAAAATTTAGGTAGGATAATCATTGATGCCATAACCTTATACCTTGTAGAACCTGGCACGAGCCATGAGGAAAATTCGTGATGCAAAGGCATGTCCATGGAGATTGATGTGTAAAGGTTTGATGTTTGATTTCCTTTCAGCAAATAAACTCCTTCAAGATTTCTAATGAAACAAGTGTTCCTTTTGAAGGCGACCTCCAAATCTGAATCACAAAACTGCCCAACCGAAAAGAGATTGTGCCCCAAACCTTCAACGAAATAAACCCTGGTGATCAATATATTTCCCTATTGAAGATCACCATAACCCAGAATTGTAGCAACATGTTCCATACAAAGAAACGTTCTAATATTTTCCAATCCCTTTATTTTATTCTAAAGAAGAATTTGTTTATCAAGAAGCTCGTCTTCACGTTTTTTGAAATAACTCTTCAACTTTTTCCTTTCTTCTTGAAGGAATGATATAGTTGATTTTTCATTTGAAGACTGTGTATTTAGATTTGTAATTTCCTCATTCAAAGTTGTTGTTTGTATAGTAGAACCTAAATGGAGAGCATTTATCTTTTTAGTAAGACATTGTTCTTGATAAACAGACTTTTGATAACACCTTTCAAGTTTATTATACTTTTCCTGGCAGATTTCAAAACATTTTTCTTGATTTTTACATCTAGCAAGCTCAGTGGATCATCTCGGCCATTTGTTTACATTCATGTTTGTGAAGACCATATTAACTTTCTTAACCTCAACGGCTAAATTCTTATATAATGATTGATAATACGCATGAATTTCCTCAACAGTAGCAGAATGTTGTTCTACTATTCCCCCACTTTGTTCCACACTCGGAGCAGCAGTGATAACATCACTGTCATTCTGTTGAACTAAGTGCGACTCGGGAATAGGCTCGCGTAGTTCATAATACTGATCCTCCTGAGTAAACATATTACCTATATCATCATTATTGTAGCCATTGTCACAATGTACCTTAGCTGAGCCGTCCGAGTCATAGATTGGAGCTTTGTCAGTCTGAATACCGGATGTCGATGCTTGCTGCAGATTTGCCATCAAGATACAACTTGCATTGACTTCCTCAATCTCATTTATATCAGCTGCAACAGACATTAAATCATACTCTTCAGCTTGGAGTTGGATCTTGGCTTCTTCCTTTTGAGCAATCAATAGCTGAGTCTGAAGATAAGCAGCATCTCTTCTCCTTGGTCTGACTGTGCAGTTCCTAGCATAATGACCCAATCCTCTACAGTTGTAGCACCTTATCTGATTGTCATTGTACCCATAACCAGTACCTTCAGCCCGTGCTGCTACAACATTTCCAGTACCATTCTGATTCCTATTAGGATGTGGAATCCTCAAAAAAACAATAAGCCCATTCTGATTTCTAACATTCTAAACACCCAGATTCTGAACAACCTGATTCCCAACATTCTGCACTATATACTGTCCAAATTGATTCCCACCATTTCCTCTAACATTCTGAATATGTCTGTCTTGCCCCATATTCATACCCGGTTGTACAATTTGTCTGTTGCACGGGTTGGATGAAATTCTTTTATTGTTGTTGGTTGGTGTGGAAAGTTTGAATGCTTTAGCCATTAAGGAGCAAGTGCCATGTCATAGCATGGTGGATCAGAAATTTTATCAAATTGATCATTGTATGTGCACATAGTTCTGATTGAAAGATGGTTGAGGGTTGTAGTTTGTTTGTTGGGAAGTGGGGGTTGGGTTGCATGTAGGCAAACTTGGTGATGGTGTTATCTGAGTGAATCACTGGATAGTTGTAAGAATTCTGAGAGTGTGCCATTAATGCCAATGGATCATGAGTTTTTGCAAGATGTTTCGCTCTTAATTCATTCACCTCCTCCTGATTCATCTTTAAAAAATCATACAACTGAGTATAATCCACATAATGTAAATCCTTAGTTTGACGAACAATGGTGATGTATCGTTTCCATTCAGGTTGAAGATTGTTAAGGAACTTGAGATTGCTGGCTATCTTTTCGGGGAAGTATTTGTTTCTCTTTTTTCATTCGTTCAATTATTTTGAGAACGATGATAGTAGGATTCAATCGATTCTCCATCTGTAGAAGTGAACCTTTCCCATTTATTGAATAGCTTAGCCTTTTTCTCCTGAGCTCCAATATCTGAACCTTTCATCATTTGCTGAACATGCAACCAGATTTCCTGAGTAGTTTCACAACTATCTACAGCCGCGTAGATGTCTTCATTAAGACGCCAAGAGGATGGTAATTTGAATAACTTGATCATCAGACTCCATCTGATTTTAATATCAGACTTCCGAGAGTTCATCATCCAAAACGCTTGCTGACAAGAACTTCACGGATCTGGTCACCTTTTCAGGAAATCATTCTTTCTTACATAAGGACCTTCATGATCAAGAACGTAGATTAGCTTTCCTGCTGGATTTTATTCTTTGCATATCGGAGAAGACGAGACGACCATGGGACATAGTTGTCTTTGTTGATCATAGGAGGACGGTTTTTGGAACCACTGCATAATTCTTGTTGAGTCGACATTACAAAGTGATGTGAAATAAAGAAATGATCGTTACAAAGATTAGTGATTATGAATTTGCTTTGATAAGAAGAAAATGATTAATCCTTGGGATTGCACGGGATTTTTCAAGTTTATGTACTAAACCAGAAAGACTAAGCTTCTTCGGATATTACAAAGTCAAGAGGACACTGTGATTGATGATTGTTGTTTGTTAATTATTGTTGTTGTTTTGAATTAAGTGTTTGTTAAGTCCAGGTATAAGTTGCAGTCCTTGAATGTGAAAGGTCCAAGTTTGTTTGTCACAGAGGTTTGTTAAAGAATAAAGTGTCCAAGTCTTTTACCAAACCTCTACCAAGAAAGTATAGCAAACCTCTGCTCGTGTAGCATGTAGGTTTTAATCTTTGTCATTATTTGTATTTTTAAAACCTTTAGTTAAATAATGTTAGAATTACTTATCAACTCAGTAGCATATCTTCAAGAAGATCAATGGTATTATCATGAGATTTGGGTTTGGGTCCATACACAATTCACATGATGTTTTGTAAACCATTATATGCAAGGAAGAAAATAAAGATCATGCATATGAATGAACAATAGGAATGTGTAAATTACGAAGTCATTTTAAACTTATATAACAACGACATTGTTGCTTTCTTAGAGAGTAGCTGGCAACACTTACGAGTAGGACATGTTTTGAAATTTCGTTTGTTTGTAGCTCGCAAGTGTTTTACTTTAGGTGTTTTTGGAGCTTAGTTTCATATTAGTCTAAAAGAACTTTTATGCGGAGTCATTACAAGTGTGTTATGTAATATTATTGAGCGTCTTCACGAGCTTAAAAGTGAATCGTTATCCGGAGGCAAATACTACATTAATGACTACTTTCATGTTTTCTTCTATATCTAACTTTCGTGTTTTCTTCTTTATCTAAAGAGAGTAGTAGATATATGTAGAGATAGTGACCTTTGGTTGAATCCAGAAATACCAATTCGGGTCAAAAATCTTGACCATGATCGTGTATGTTCTGTTAAATTATAAGCAATACGCATGTAGTATCTTTTGTAGCATGTAGTTAATTCTGACGTTTCTCTTAATTACCGATCTATGCCAAACGCGTCGCAGCGAAGCGCGGGTATCAAAACCTTGTTTTCTACAATACACGACCAGTCAATTATGCATTTTTTGCCAATTTTTTAATATGTTATCTAAAAGATTGTCAAGCTTAATGTAATCGAGTTTTTCTCATAAAAACGTACAAGACCTCCTTTTATAGTATAAGGGGTTAAGGTTTTACATGGAAACTAATAAATATATTAATGAGAGAATCAATTAATTATTCACCATTATCTTCTCATTAATATTTATCTTTATCAATATCTTGACCAAATCTGCATTTTCTTCTACATCTTGTAGATCTTCACAATGACGACTTTGGTCCTTCTTGTTTTCATCTTGTTTCATTCATGTTTTGTCTTTATCAACTCAATTATAATTCTCAACACCTATAAGTAGCGGTTTGGTAAAGTTTTTGTGTAGCGGTTTACCAGAGTTGAACCTCAGCGGTTTGATATTACAGGTGGTAGCGGTTTGGTTTTCTAGAAAGCCAGCGGTTTGGACTAATTCAGTAGTGGTTTGCTACTCAAGATTAGGTAGCGGTTTAGGACAGTTACAAGTAGCGGTTTAACATATCTTGGTCTTCTCAAACGTTACTCTGCCCAATTTTTTCCTTCGTAGCAGTTTGGCATCTTTTGTTCGTAGCGGTTTGGCAATTTTTTATTCCTAGCGGTTTTGTATGAATCTGCCAGCGGTTTGACAAGTTTTCCTACATAGCGGTTTGTTTTTTATAGCGGTTTGGAAAGTTATATTTTGGTAGCGGTTTGCCAATGTCGTAGCGGTTTGCTAGTTTATAGCGGTTTGCCATTTCCGTAGCGGTTTGACAATCTTTTCTTCGTAGCGGTTTGCTCATTTTCTTGGTGGCAGTTTGATCATCTAATAGCGGTTTGACCTTACATTTTTAGTGGCGGTTTGGTCAACTGTTCTTGCAAGAGGTTTGCTATAATTTCTTGGCAGAGGTTTGCTATACTTTCTTGGTAGAGGTTTGGTAAAAGACTTGGACACTTTATTCTTTAACAAACCTCTGTGACAAACAAACTTGGACCTTTCACATTCAAGGACTGCAACTTATACCTGGACTTAACAAACACTTAATTCAAACAACAACAATAAGTAACAACAAACAATCATCAATTCACGGTTTCCTCTTGACTTGGTAAAATCCTGAAGAAGCTTAGTCTTTTCTGGTTTTAGTCATAAACTTGTAAAATCCCGTGCAATCCCAAGGACTTAATCATTTTCTCTCTTATCAAGCAAATCGTAATCACTAATCTCTGTAACGATCATATCTTATCATTTCACATCACTTTTGTAATGTCGACTCAACAGACCAACCATGTTTGCTACTTGTATTTCCTCTATGTCGTCATCTTGAAGCAGTCTCATTATGTTAATGACATTGTGATGCTCCATCTCTGAATCAAAACCACCTATTTTTTGCTATTTCCTATTATTTGCTTTTACTTGATTCATGACCCTCTCTCCTATCCCATCATTATGGAATTTCTTCATCGAATTTAGATACTTGTTAACTTCATCATATACCGTAGATGAATCGTAAATGCCCGTATATTAATATTTCTTGGCAAAATCATCAAGTGAATCCATGTATGCCACTACGTGTATATTATTCAATATAAATTTTTCATAGCAATTAGCAGGTAAAACAAATTCGTTTTCATTATTCTTACTTATATAGCTAATTGTTATTTTTTTCATGAGTGCTTTCAACACACGCTTAAATAAATCTTTTAATGATAAGTTTTCCAGTTGTTTTTCAATTTGTTTCTCTTCCATTGGAGAATTCAATGTAAACTTAAGATTGTTTCCAGTTGTTTTTATAGCTACAATTAACTCCGGCATTTGTTAGTCGGTTCTTCGCAAGTTTCCTTAAAAAAATTTATATATTTACTAGATACGTCCTTACACTTTTGCTTTTTCAACCATGTACTTTCCAAATTATCTATTTTTTCTTATACGAAATTTGTTCGGGTCCATTTATGTGATCCTAACACGATGTGATTCATTATCCATTTTTATACGTTTCTCGTACGCCTTCATACGTTTTTTCTTATCCGTTTTATCATTCGCCATGAACTGAAATCGTTCTTACCATTAAACTTCTCCACGTCGGATTTAATTAGCGTCATCTCAATCAATTAATCACAACTATAGCTCTTCATACCAATTTGTTATGATTAACCTACTTTTGAGACAAGTAATTATATAGAACAATTGCGCAATAAATAAAGACACGAGGATTTAACATGGTTTGGTAATCACCTACATCCACGGGCAACTCGAATTTTACTAGCAAATATGGAGTACTGAGGTGGTTACACAGTGTATCGCTCAAAATTTAGACTCCTCTCAAAAATATTTTGGACCGTCACTAGATTTTCTACACTTCTCTCGAAAGCTCACTCGTATAGAATTTTATATATCAATTCTATACCAATCTTATTTTCTCTACAAAATACTCTCACTATATTCTTTCAACAAACATGTGTGTTTGCAAATGCTTTGGATGATCAATCAACGTATGCTCCATCTCCTTATATACTAAAAGCAAGTTGCATGCATGAATGTGTTAGGTTGGTGGCCTCCATTCATGAAAGTATGCGGTTTTCACATCCATTTGATACATAGTGAATGATTTGTGTGCATCGTATGCCAAAAATATCCTGATAGCTTCCATCCTAGCAACTGGAGCGAAGGATTCCTCAAAATCTATTCCTTCTTCTTGGTGGTACCCTCTCACAACTAGACGAGTCTTGTTCCAAATGACCTTGTTTTCTTCATCATGCTTGTTTTTGAATAACCACTTCAGAGTAAGTGGTTTAGTGTGATCCAGAGGAGGAACGAGCTCCCATACACCAAGCCTTTTGAATTAAAGACATTCTTCTTGCATGGAATCAATCCAACCAGAGTCGGTCATAGCCTCTTTGACATTACTAGGCTCGATGGTGCTCATAGACAGTGCATCAATGCACATGTCACCATCGGTTTTCAACTGATTTTGTGTCAAAACTGGTCAAGAGAGTTCTCCTATCACTTGCTCCAATGGGTGATCCATAGTCCATTGAAATTCATGTGGGTACGGTTGATAAAAACGTGTGCATGTTTGAGGGATCCATATTTGGAGAAGAAGATTCAGCAGAACTTGTGGATGGAGATGAAAAAGGATTTACAAAGGTATTCCCCTTGAACATAACATTTAGAACATTGTCAGCAACAGTGTTAGATTGGAGTGGAGCTTGATTATCTTGTTGCTGAACATGTTGATGAAATGAGAACTCGTCAACATCCTATGAAGTGATTGGAATATTTTGAGACTGTGAAGATGAATGTGTTGGTGTCAGTACTGAGTCTTTAATTATTGTAGATGCAATTGGATTCAGAAGATTCTAAATTGCAAGAGCAGCAGGAACAGGTCTTGGAGCTGCTCACAGTTGACCACCAATGTTATCATCATACATTGCTTCAAACAATAGATCCAATTCAGGTTCAGTTGGTTTCTGAGTTGTTATTGTTGACGGAGCATACGTAAGATCGAGTCCTGAACTGATATGTCCAGAAGTCATGCTTTAAAGTTCGGGTTTTGAACTGCGTTGTTCAAAAGCCATGACAAAAAGCTCATCAAAAGTAACGTTCATCGTCTCCATGATTTTCTTTGTCTGACGATTATAGACTCTGCAAGCACAGGAATTTGTAGAATAACCAATGAAAAAGCCAATATCACCCTTTGCACTAAGCTTCCGAATGTCTCTACGATCATACTTGGGATAAAAGAGAGCTCCAAATACATGTAGAAAAGAGATATCTGGTTTTCTACCATTAATGAGCTCGTATGGTGTTTTGTTGAAACGGCGGTGAATGATCGAACGGTTTTAAGTGTAGCACGCAGTAGCAATCGCTTCAGCCCATAACAATAACGGAGCAAAAAAAAATTAGCATTGTCCTAGCAGCCTCAACTAATGTACGATTTCTTCATTCCACCACTCCATTTTTCTAAGGAGTTCTTACCAAAGAAGTTTGATGAGAGATGCCAACACTATCAAAGTATTCTTTAAGTACTTGATTTTTGAATTATGTGCCATTGTCGGCTCTTACAATAATGACAGGGATTGCAGGAGGACAGTGATTCTTTTCAGGAAAGTTATTATCACTTCTTGTGCTTCATCCTTGGATCTGAGAAAGTGAACCCAAGTGTAACGTGAGTAGTCGTCCACTATCACCAGAACATAACATTTTCCATTGATGCTTGCGACTCTCATAGCACCATACAAATCCATATGGAGCAGGTGAAGTCTCTACTTTGAATTTGGAATAGGTTTTGGTGGATGAGATGCCCTTTTGCTTTTTCCTTGCTCACAGGAGGGACAAAGATGTTCTTTTGAATATTTGAACTTTGGGAGACCGGAGACGAGATCGTTTTTGGCAAGGTCATTTATGGTGTCAAAATTTAGGTAGGATAATCGTTGATGCCATAACCTAGACTTGGTAGACGTGGCACGAGCCATGAGGAAAATTCGTGATGCAAAGGCCATGTCATGGAGATTGATGGTGTAAAGGTTTGATGTTTGATTTCCTTTCAGCAAATAAACTCCTTTAAGATTTCTAATGAAACAAGTGTTCCTTTTGAAGGCGACCTCCAAATCTGAATCACAAAACTGCCCAACCGAAAAGAGATTGTGCCCCAAACCTTCAACGAAATAAACCCTGGTGATCAATATATTTCCCTATTGAAGATCACCATAACCCAGAATTGTAGCAACATGTCATTTCCAAAGAGAACGGTTCCTAATATTTTCCAATCCCTTTATTTTATTCTCAAGAAGAATTTGTTTATCAAGAAGCTCGTCTTCACGTTTTTTGAAATAACTCTTCAACTTTTTCCTTTCTTCTTGAAGGAATGATATAGTTGATTTTTCATTTGAAAGCTGTGTATTTAGATTTGTAATTTCCTCATTCAAAGTCGTTGTTTGTTTAGCAGAACCTAAATGGAGAGCATTTATCTTTTTAGTAAGACATTGTTCTTGATAAACAGACTTTTGATAACACCTTTCAAGTTTATTATACTTTTCCTGGCTGATTTCAAAACATTTTTCTTGATTTTTACATCTAGCAAGCTCAGTGGTCCATTCGGCATTTGTTACTTTCATGTTGCGATTGACCATATTAACTTTCTTAACCTCAACGGCTAAATTCTTATATAATGATTGATAATACGCATGAATTTCCTCAACAGTAGCAAAATGTTGTTCTACTATTCCCCCACTTAGTTCCACACTCGGAGCAGCAGTGATAACATCATTGTCATTTTGTTGAACTAAGTGTGACTCAGGAATGGGCTTACATAGTTCATAATACTGATCCTCTTGAGTAAACATATAGAATATATCATCATTATTGTAGCCATTGTCACAATGTACCTCAGCTGAGCCGTCCGAGTCATAGATTGGAGCTTTGCCAGTCTGAATACCGGATGTCGATGCTTGCTGCAGATTTGCCATCAAGATACAGTTTGCATTGACTTCCTCAATCTCATCTATATCAGCTGCAACAGACATTAAATCATACTCTTCAGCTTGGAGTTGGATCTTGGCTTCTTCCTTTTGAGCAATCAATAGCTGAGTCTGAAGATAAGCAGCATCTCTTCTCCTTGGTCTGACTGTGCAGTTCCTAGCATAATGACCCAATCCTCTACAGTTGTAGCACCTTATCTGATTTCCAACATTCTGAACACCCGGATTCTGAACAACCTGATTCCCAACATTCTACACTATATACTGTCCAAACTAATTCCCACCATTTCCTCTAACATTCTGAATATGTCTATCATGCCCCATATTCATACCCGGTTGTGCAATCTGTCTGTTGCGCGGGTTGGATGAAATTCTTTTATTGTTGTTGGTTGGTGTGGAAAGTTTGAATGCTTTAGCCATTAGAGCAAGTGCCATGTTCATAGCAATGGTGGGATCAGAAATGTTATCAAGATTGATCATTGTTTGTTGCACATAGTTATGATTGAATGATGGTTGAGGGTTGTAGTTGTTGTTAGGAAGTGGTTGTTGCATGTAAGAACTTGGTAATGGTTGATCTGAGTGAATCACTGGATAGTTGTAAGAATTCTGAGAGTGTGCCATTAATGCCAATGGATTGCTAGTTTTTGCAAGACGTTTAGCTCTTAGTTCATTTACCTCCTCCTGATTCATCTTTAAAAAATCATACAAATTAGTATAATCCACATCATGTAAATCCTTAGTTTGACAAACAATGGTGATGTGTCGTTTCCATTCAGGTTGAAGATTGTTAAGAAACTTGAGATTGCTGGCTATCTTTTCGGGGAAGAGTTTGTTTCTTTTAAATTCGTTCATTAGCTTTGAGAAACGATGATAGTAGGATTCAATCGAATCTCATCTATAGAAGTGAACCTTTCCTATTCATTGAATAGCTTAGCCTTTTTTTCCTGAGCTCTAATATCTGAACCTTTCATCATTTGCTAAGCACGCAACTAGATTTCCTGAGTAGTTTCACAACTATCTACAGCCGTGTAGATGTCTTCAGGTAGACCCAAGAGGATGGTTTGAATAGCTTGATCATCGGCTTCCATCTGTTTAATATTAGCTTCCGTGAGTTTATCAATAGTAATGTTTGCTGGACAGGAACTTCATGATCTGGGCACCTGGTTCAGGAATCATTCTTCTTACATAAGGACCTTTCGTGATCGAATTATAGATTAGCTTTTCATTGGATTTACTCTTTGCATATCGGAGAAGACGAGACGAACATGGGACATAGTTGTCTTTCTTGATTATAGGAGGACGGTTTTCAAAACCAGCTGCATAAATGTCTTGTTGAGTCGACATTACAAAAATGATGTGAAATGATAAGATATGATTGTTACAGAGATTAGTGATTATGATTTGCTTGATAAGAGAGAAAATGATTAAGTCCTTGGGATTGAACGGGATTTTACAAGGCTATGACTAAAACCAGAAAAGACTAAGCTTCTTCGAGATTTTACAAAGTCAAGAGGAAACCGTGAATTGATGATTGTTTGTTGTTATTCATTATTGTTGTTTGAATTAAGTGTTTGTTAAGTCCAGGTATAAGTTGCTGTCCTTGAATGTGAAAGGTCCAAGTTTGTTTGTCATGGAGGTTTGTTAAAGAATAAAGTCTCCACGTCTTTTACCATACCTCTACCAAGAAAGTATAGCAAACCTCTGCCAAGAATTTATAGCAAACCTCTGGCAAGAACAGTTGACCAAACAGCCACCAAAAGTGTAAGGTCAAACCGCTATCAAACGATCAAAATGCCACCAAGAAAACGAGCAAACCGCTACGAAGAAATAATTGTCAAACCGCTACAGAAATGGCAAACCGCTATAAACTAGCAAACCGCTACGACATTGGCAAACCGCTACCAAAATATAACTTTCCAAACCGCTATAAAAAACAAACCGCTATGTAGGAAAACTTGTCAAACCGCTGGCAGATTCATACAAAACCGCTAGGAATAAAAAATTGCCAAACCGCTACGAACAAAAGATGCCAAACTGCTACGAAGGAAAAAATTGGGCAGAGTAACGTTTGAGAAGACCAAGATATGTTAAACCGCTACTTGTAACTGTCCTAAACCGCTACCTAATCTTGAGTAGCAAACCACTACTGAATTAGTCCAAACCGCTGGCTTTCTAGAAAACCAAACCGCTACCACCTGTAATATCAAACCGCTGAGGTTCAACTCTGGTAAACCGCTACACAAAAACTTTACCAAACCGCTACTTATAGGTGTTGAGAATTATAATTGAGTTGATAAAGACAAAACATGAATGAAACAAGATGAAAACAAGAAGGACCAAAGTCGTCATTGTGAAGATCTACAAGATGTAGAAGAAAATGCAGATTTGGTCAAGATATTGATAAAGATAAATATTAATGAGAAGATAATGGTGAATAATTAATTGATTCTCTCATTAATATATTTATTAGTTTCCATGTAAAACCTTAACCCCTTATACTATAAAAGGAGGTCTTGTACGTTTTTATGAGAAAAACTCGATTACATTAAGCTTGACAATCTTTTAGATAACATATTAAAAAATTGGCAAAAAATGCATAATTGACTGGTTGTGTATTGTAGAAAACAAGGTTTTGATACCCGCGCTTCGCTGCGAAGCGTTTGGCATAGATCGGTAATTAAGAGAAATGTTAGAATTAACTACATCCTACAAAAGATACTACATGCGTATTGCTTATAATTTAATAGAACATACACGATCATGGTCAAGATTTTTGACCCGAATTGGTATTTCTGGATTCAACCAAAGGTCACTATCTCTACATATATCTACTACTCTCTTTAGATAAAGAAGAAAACACGAAAGTTAGATATAGAAGAAAACATGAAAGTAGTCATTAATGTAGTATTTGCCTCCGGATAACGATTCACTTTTAAGCTCGTGAAGACGCTCAATAATATTACATAACACACTTGTAATGACTCCGCATAAAAGTTCTTTTAGACTAATATGAAACTAAGCTCCAAAAACACCTAAAGTAAAACACTTGCGAGCTACAAACAAACGAAATTTCAAAACATGTCCTACTCGTAAGTGTTGCCAGCTACTCTCTAAGAAAGCAACAATGTCGTTGTTATATAAGTTTAAAATGACTTCGTAATTTACACATTCCTATTGTTCATTAATATGCATGATCTTTATTTTCTTCCTTGCATATAATGGTTTACAAAACATCATGTGAATTGTGTATGGACCCAAACCCAAATCTCATGATAATACCATTGATCTTCTTGAAGATATGCTACTGAGTTGATAAGTAATTCTAACATTATTTAACTAAAGGTTTTAAAAATACAAATAATGACAAAGATTAAAACCTACCTGCTACACGAAAATTTAAATAGTTGCTTTTTCAAAAAACCTAAAGTTACAAAGGATGCATTATTTTCCTTTATGATTCTCTTAAAAGGCGTTCTTCTTTATCAATTTAGAACAAATTGAAGTATTACTACCACCTTAAACTTTCACAAAATAATACTAAAATAAAAACACTATCATATCAATCAATCAACGATATCATTACAACCTTACTCCACGTTACATGCTTTGACTCTTTCTTGCTCAAACTCCTTATCAGCTGCTGTTGCTTCTTCTTCTTCTTCTTATTCTTATTCTGGTCGTAATCATTTACAATTTCTTGCAATTTCAATATTGTCATACAAAACTTTTTAACAAACTCATCTTCCAATTCTCTAACTGTTTGCAGACCAACCATGTTTGCTACTTGTATTTCCTCCATGTCGTCGTCTTGAAGCAGTCTCATTATGTTAATGACATTGTGATGCTCCATCTCTGAATCAAAACCACCTATTTTTTGCTCTTTCCTATTATTTGCTTTTACTTGATTCATGACCCTCTCTCCTATCCCATCATTATGGAATTTCTTCATCGAATTTAGATACTTGTTAACTTCATCATATACCGTAGATGAATCGTAAATGCCCGTATATTTATATTTCTTGGCAAAATCATCAAGTGAATCCATGTATGCCACTACGTGTATATTATTCAATATAAATTTTTCATAGCAATTAGCAGGTAAAACAAATTCGTTTTCATTATTCTTACTTATATAGCTAATTGTTATTTTTTTCATGAGTGCTTTCAACACACGCTTAAATAAATCTTTTAATGATAAGTTTTCCAGTTGTTTTTCAATTTGTTTCTCTTCCATTGGAGAATTCAATGTAAACTTAAGATTGTTTCCAGTTGTTTTTATAGCTACAATTAACTCCGGCATTTGTTAGTCGGTTCTTCGCAAGTTTCCTTAAAAAAATTTATATATTTACTAGATACGTCCTTACACTTTTGCTTTTTCAACCATGTACTTTCCAAATTATCTATTTTTTCTTATACGAAACTTGTAAAAATTATCCACGTTATTAATTTGAGTTGCATGTCTCTTCGACATTCCACGTATATACTACGTATTAACCGATGTGATTCATTATCCGTTTTTATACGTTTCTCGTACGCCTTCATACGTTTTTTCTTATCCGTTTTATCATTCGCCATGAACTGAAATCGTTCTCACCATTAAACTTCTCCACGTCGGATTTAATTAGCGTCATCTCAATCAATTAATCACAACTATAGCTCTTCATACCAATTTGTTATGATTAACCTACTTTCGAGACAAGTAATTATATAGAACAATTGCGCAATAAATAAAGACAAGAGGATTTAACGTGGTTCGGTAATCACCTACGTCCACGGGCGACTGGAATTTTACTAGCAAATATGGAGTACCGAGGTGGTTACACAGTGTATCGCTCAAAATTTAGACTCCTCTCGAAAGTATTTTGGACCGTCACTAGATTTTCTACACTTCTCTCGAAAGCTCACTCGTATACAATTTTATATATCAATTCTATACCACTCTTATTTTCTGTACAAAATACTCTCACTATATTCTTTCAACAAACATGTGTGTTTGTTAATGCTTTGGATATGCATTCAAAAAATATATTGTAAACTTTTTAAAATCAAAAAACTTTTTAAAATCAAAAAATATATTGTAAAGATAGGTTTATAAAATCAAAAAATCTTACAACCCATGCATGACATGTAAGATTTATAAATCATTAAAAACTTCACCACTAGGTAATTCGGTGATGATTTTCGACAAGGTTGCAAAAATTGCTAGGGGATAGCTAGGCGGTCGGGTACCGCCTAACGGTTAATCGGTTACGCGGGGATTAATCGGACAGGATCTTTTATAAATGATATTATAAAATTTCAAAAATACATGCCCGATTTAGGAAAAAATTGTCCGATTTACCCTCGATTTCTATCCATAAACGAGTCGGCCGATTTGTGATGTTACAACACTTTAGCTTTGAAAGTATTCAACACATAACAAACACAAATATAAACGCGAAACAAAAAACCATCTTCTACCGCTTAACTCAATTTCTAATTCCTTAATCCATAAGAGGTGGTTGGATTAGCTTATCTGATGGCTTATCGGCTTATTCAAATTTGGAAAAGCCAACAAGCTCACTTTTTTCGCTCGCTGTATGAGCGTGCTAAAAGTCATAAGCTAGAGACTATTGAGCTTGTCGGTATTTCCAAATTTTTTATAAGCCGATAAGCCATCAAATAAGCTAATCCAAACACCTCTTAAAGATTAAGGATTTAACGATTGAGTTAAGCGCTACACTTATCGCATTTTTTAAATCTACATAAGAATTGTGAGCTAAAACTGCATTTCATGTTTTCTTTTCCATATGCAACTAGTGCCATTATTAAAAATCCTAAAAACAAATAAAAAGATGCTGAGTTTATAGTTAACTACAAAAATGGTTTCGTGCTGCACCACATCCGGCCTCTATTTTGTTGTGTCTCCTCGTGACCCGTACACATTCGCTTATGGCATTTCCTGCCAACAACGAACACGATTTTGCTAGATAAACTGTAAACAAAATGAGTCATATAATTTGTGCAGGTCCCTCATGCAGGAGAGCATTCCACAAGTATCATGGGAGACTTTACTCATATAATATCCGCTAGCAAATAGTCATAAAAATGAACTATAACCATCACCAAGAGGTACTCTGGAGTTGAGTTATTCAGCGGATACCTTCAAACACTGACAATTGCTGAAAATAAAGCTCTGGAAACAAAATCGAAATATCAGTTAGGGGCATAAAAATTGCACATTCAGTAAAAGAAAGAGGGTGAAGAAAAGATGGATTAGACAAAGATACAAGTTTATTGTTTTGACTCTTTGTTAGCTTACGGGGATGCTTATAACCTGCCCTTCTGGGTTGACTAATACAGGAAGGCTTCTTCTTGCAGCAATGGGAATAGACTTTAATGACAACAAAGCTTTTTGTGCCAATACTCATACATAATCAGAGCATAAGGAATTCTTTACAAGGAAACAATTTTCCAAATTATCACTGGTAGCTAATTTAGAAAGATATAGCATCAGCCATGTGTCGCACCTCCAATACGGAATCCTGACTTAGCCCACAACAACAACCACCATCGTTTCCGTCTATGAACTCCCACAGCACCAAAAACCTATCCTTGAAATTACCAATTTACTATGAAGAAGTTCTTTAGCACCAACCGATTTCGTGACTCATGATCAGGTATAATTTCGGTTTTTAGTTTAAAATTTTCATGCTCGGGTTTGTGCAATGAACATATGTTTGTAAATGTAGGCTCACTAAAAATATTGACCCTTTTGGCTTCGGTCAATATAGAATCGCAAGACGTGTTCAAGAAAGGTACATATGAGCTATTTAATACTATTTTGTTTGTGTATAATCTTCCATTTTCTATAATCTGGTCAAGCTCGCTTGAAATGCTGACTTTGTGTCCATTCGAAGAACCGACAAAGAATGATTCCATCTTCATAGGTAAATCTGAATTGACCGAACAAATAACAAGAATCTTGATGCCTTTGGATCTAGGTTATGGGCATAAGTAACAACCAGCTGCAGTAAAAGAAGCCTGCAAAAAAATGGTGAAGCGATAGTGCGACTAATCAACTGAATGATGACAATGGCAAAAAAGGTAAATTTAGATTGGTGTAATGAGATACCCTGCATGGAAATGTCTGAAAGTAATCCAGCAGCGCACTGCCACGAACTGGTCTTTGCCGTTACAATATGCTGAACTTAAATTATTCTAACCAACAATCGCATATCCTTGCTGCAGCAATCGAGCATGGAAGTTATTTGATATAATTAGGAAAATTATAAATAGATTTTATGGTAATTAATAGGTACTTACACGCATAACAGTCAACGAATTATTTATCAAAGTAACAAAGAAACGAGTTTGTCGACAGGCAGATATTATTGCTTGCAACTCGAACTTGAATATAGATGTAAAAGGTCAAGAAAAATGTTTTAGATATTGATTTTATGATGTTTAAGGTACCCTCGAGTAGAGACCTAAAAATGAAAAATCTTTATACTGGAAGCGAGAATGCTGCAAATCTTAACAAATTATAGTAATCGTACTCACATGATGACAAGTTTCCTAACGACATTCGAATCCTGTTGCGAGCAAATATTGTCTTTGATTTTGTAGGATCGATTGGGATATGTACATACATAAATACATACCGGAAATTACGTGAGCCTATGGGGGTACACGCGTTTACACAGAGGATACGTTTATTAATGTAACTATTATATTTATTGTATATTAATTATATTAATATATTTCATGAAATAATTAAACAGTCGTTAATTATAACGTTAGACGTTTGATAATAATTAATAGATATTAACAAGTGAAGGACTGGTTAGTACAAAAACCAAACCCGTAGGGTGTTGGTTGTGACTGGTCGAACCAAGGGAAAAACAAGGGAGGAGAGTGTTGATTTATGAAACTTGCGGAAGTATTCTAGTTTAACTTGGAGAACAAGTTTGGAGACTATATAAATAATTTTAGGGATTCATAAATAACACGCTACAAAACCACATGATATATGATTATTAAATCCCTTTTCTCTTTATTAGATCAATCGGTAGTATTGACTCCCTATTGGTTTATGACCATTAACATGATAAATGCATATGTTATGCATGAATATATTATAGGATGATACAATGTTCTGTGTATATTGATTTTGAAACCATACAAAGTGTCGAGTATAAATACAAGTAATACAAAGATAACCCTAAGCCCAACATGGGTCGAGCCTACAAACATAAGCCTGCTAACACTCCTCCGCAGTTGGAGCGGGAGTACAATGAACACTCAAACAATCACGAAACTCATCAAATAATGCCGAAGGTAAGCCTTTAGTAAAGATATCCGCATACTGAAACCGAGAAGGAACATGTAAAACGCGAACCTGTCCAGTAGCAACCAAATCCCGAACAAAATGAATATCAATATCTATGTGCTTGGTACACAGATGTTGAACCGGATTAGAAGACAAGTACACAACACTCACATTATCACAATACACAATAGTGGCGGAAGATAAAGGAGTATGAAGCTCACGAAGTAAATTCCGGATCCAACATGTCTCAGCAACAGCATTGGCAACACTACAATACTCAGCCTCAGCACTAGAATGAGAAAGCGTCAGCTGACGCTTAGAGGACCATGAGAGTAAGTTGTTGCCAAGAAAAACACAATACCCCAAAGTAGACCATCACATAGTCGGGCAACCAGCCTAATCAGCATCCGAATAAGCAATCAAGGAGTCAGCATCCGAATAGCTGTAAACCATAATCCAAAGTCCCCCTCATTTCTCTGCTCTCAAGCAGATTTTGCGGTATGTTCAGGGGACTTGATTGCTTATTCGGATGCTGATTAGGCTGGTTGCCCGACTATGTGATGGTCTACTTCGGGGTATTGTGTTTTTCTTGGCAACAACATACTCTCATGGTCCTCTAAGCGTCAGCTGACGCTTTCTCGTTCTAGTGCTGAGGCTGAGTATTGTAGTGTTGCCAATGCTGTTGCTGAGACATGTTGGATCTGAAATTTACTTCGTGAGCTTCATACTCCTTTATCTTCCGCCACTATTGTGTATTGTGATAATGTGAGTGTTGTGTACTTGTCTTCTAATCCGGTTCAACATCAGTGTACCAAGCACATAGATATTGATATTCATTTTGTTCGGGATTTGGTTGCTACTGGACAGGTTCGCGCTTTACATGTTCCTTCCCGATTTTAGTATGCGGATATCTTCACTAAAGGCTTACCTTCGGCATTATTTGATGTGTTTCGTGACTGTTTGAGTGTTCATTGTACTCCCGCTCCAACTGCGGAGGAGTGTTAGCAGGCTTATGTTTGTAGGCTCGGCCCATGTTGGGCTTAGGGTTATCTTTGTATTACTTGTATTTATACTCGACACTTTGTATGGTTTCATAATCAATATACACAGAACATTGTATCATCCTATAATATATTCATGCATAACATATGCATTTATCATGTTAATGGTCATAAACCAATAGGGAGTCAATACTACCGATTGATCTAATAAAGAGAAAAGGGATTTAATAATCGTATATCATGTGGTTTTGTGGCGTGTTATTTATGAATCCCTAAAATTATTTATATAGTCTCTAAACTTGTTCTCCAAGTTAGACTAGAATACTTCCTCAAGTTTCATAAATCAACACTCTCCTCCCTTGTTTTTCCCTTGGTTCGACCGGTCACAACCAACACCCCACGGGTTTGGTTTTTGTACTAACCAGTCCTTCACTTGTTAATATCTATTAATTATTATCAAACGTCTAACGTTATAATTAACGACTGTTTAATTTTTTCGTGAAATATATTAATATAATTAATATATAATAAATATAATAGTTACATTAATAAACGTATCCTCTGTGTAAACGCGTGTACCCCCATAGGCTCACGTAATTTCCGGTAGTATATTTATTTATGATATGGACATATCCCAATAGATCCCAACAAATCAAAAGACAATATTTGCTCGCAACAGGATTCGAATGTCGTTAGGAAACTTGTCATCATGTGAGTACGATTACTATAATTTGTTAAGATTTGCAGCATTCTCGCTTCCGGTATAAAGATTTTTCATTTTAAGGTCTCTACTCGAGGGTACCTTAAACATCATAAAATCAATATCTAAAACATTTTTCCTGACCTTTTACATCTATATTCAAGTTCGAGTTGCAAGCAATAATATCCGCCTGTCGACGAACTCGTTTCTTTGTTACTTTGATTAATAAGTCATTGACTGTTATGCGTGTAAGTACCTATTAATTACCATAAAATCTATTTATAATTTTCCTAATTATATCAAATAACTTCCATGCTCGATTGCTGCAGCAAGGATATGCGATTGTTGGTTAGAATAATTTAAGTTCAGCATATTGTAACGGCAAAGACCAGTTCGTGGAAGTGCGCTGCTAGATTACTTTCAGACATTTCCATGCAGGGTATCTCATTACACCAATCTAAATTTACATTTTTTGCCATTGTCATCATTTAGTTAATTAGTCGCACTATCGCTTCACCATTTTTGTGCAGGCTTCTTTTACTGCAGCTGGTTGTTACTTATGCCCATAACCTAGATCCAAAGGCATCAAGATTCTTTTTATTTGTTCGGTCAATTCAGATTTACCTAAGAAGATGGAATCATTCTTTGTTGGTTCTTCGAATGGACACAAAGTCAGCATTTCAAGTGAGCTTGACCAGATTATAGAAAATGGAAGATTATACACAAACAAAATAGTATTAAATAGCTCATATGTACCTTTCTTGAACACGTCTTGCGATTCTATATTGACCGAAGCCAAAAGGGTCAATATTTTTAGTGAGCCTACATTTACAAACATATGTTCATTGCACAAACCCGAGCATGAAAATTTTAAACTAAAAACCGAAATTATACCTGATCATGAGTCACGAAATCGGTTGGTGCTAAAGAACTTCTTCATAGTAAATTGGTAATTTCAAGGATAGGTTTTTGGTGCTGTGGGAGTTCATAGACGGAAACGATGGTGGTTGTTGTTGTGGGCTAAGTCAGGATTCCGTATTGGAGGTGCGACACATGGCTGATGCTATATCTTTCTAAATTAGCTACCAGTGATAATTTGGAAAATTGTTTCCTTGTAAAGAATTCCTTATGCTCTGATTATGTACGAGTATTGGCACAAAAAGCTTTGTTGTCATTAAAGTCTATTCCCGTTGCTGCAAGAAGAAGCCTTCCTGTATTAGTCAACCCAGAAGGGCAGGTTATAAGCATCCCCGTAAGCTAACAAAGAGTAAAAACAATAAACTTGTATCTTTGTCTAATCCATCTTTTCTTCACTCTCTTTCTTTTACTTAATGTGCAATTTTTGTGCCCCTAACTGATATTTCGATTTTGTTTCCATAGCTTTATTTTTAGCAATTGCCGGTGTTTGAAGGTATCCGCTGAATAATTCATCTCCAGAGTACCTCTTGGTGATGGTTACAGTTCATTTTTATGACTATTTGCTAGCGGATATTATATGAGTAAAGTCTCCCATGATACTTGTGGAATGCTCTCCTGCATGAGGGACCTGCACAAATTATATGACTCATTTTGTTTATAGTTTATCTAGCAAAATCGTGTTCGTTGTTGGCAGGAAATGCCATAAGCGAATGTGTACGGGTCACGAGGAGACACAACAAAATAGAGGCCGGATGTGGTGCAGCACGAAACCATTTTTGTAGTTAACTATAAACTCAGCATCTTTTTATTTGTTTTTAGGATTTTTGATAATGGCACTAGTTGCATATGGAAAAGAAAACATGAAATGCAGTTTTAGCTCACAATTCTTATGTAGATTTAAAAAATGCGATAAGTGTAGCGCTTAACTCAATCGTTAAATCCTTAATCTTTAAGAGGTGTTTGGATTAGCTTATTTGATGGCTTATCGGCTTATAAAAAATTTGGAAATACCGACAAGCTCAATAGTCTCTAGCTTATGACTTTTAGCACGCTCATACAGCGAGCGAAAAAAGTGAGCTTGTTGGCTTTTCCAAATTTGAATAAGCCGATAAGCCATCAGATAAGCTAATCCAACCACCTCTTATGGATTAAGGAATTAGAAATTGAGTTAAGCGGTAGAAGATGGTTTTTTGTTTCGCGTTTATATTTGTGTTTGTTATGTGTTGAATACTTTCAAAGCTAAAGTGTTGTAACATCACAAATCGGCCGACTCGTTTATGGATAGAAATCGAGGGTAAATCGGACAATTTTTTCCTAAATCGGGCATGTATTTTTGAAATTTTATAATATCATTTATAAAAGATCCTGTCCGATTAATCCCCGCGTAACCGATTAACCGTTAGGCGGTACCCGACCGCCTAGCTATCCCCTAGCAATTTTTGCAACCTTGTCGAAAATCATCACCGAATTACCTAGTGGTGAAGTTTTTAATGATTTATAAATCTTACATGTCATGCATGGGTTGTAAGATTTTTTGATTTTATAAACCTATCTTTACAATATATTTTTTGATTTTAAAAAGTTTTTTGATTTTAAAAAGTTTACAATATATTTTTTGAATGCATATCCAAAGCATTAACAAACACACATGTTTGTTGAAAGAATATAGTGAGAGTATTTTGTACAGAAAATAAGAGTGGTATAGAATTGATATATAAAATTGTATACGAGTGAGCTTTCGAGAGAAGTGTAGAAAATCTAGTGACGGTCCAAAATACTTTCGAGAGGAGTCTAAATTTTGAGCGATACACTGTGTAACCACCTCGGTACTCCATATTTGCTAGTAAAATTCCAGTCGCCCGTGGACGTAGGTGATTACCGAACCACGTTAAATCCTCTTGTCTTTATTTATTGCGCAATTGTTCTATATAATTACTTGTCTCGAAAGTAGGTTAATCATAACAAATTGGTATGAAGAGCTATAGTTGTGATTAATTGATTGAGATGACGCTAATTAAATCCGACGTGGAGAAGTTTAATGGTGAGAACGATTTCAGTTCATGGCGAATGATAAAACGGATAAGAAAAAACGTATGAAGGCGTACGAGAAACGTATAAAAATGGATAATGAATCACATCGGTTAATACGTAGTATATACGTGGAATGTCGAAGAGACATGCAACTCAAATTAATAACGTGGATAATTTTTACAAGTTTCGTATAAGAAAAAATAGATAATTTGGAAAGTACATGGTTGAAAAAGCAAAAGTGTAAGGACGTATCTAGTAAATATATAAATTTTTTTAAGGAAACTTGCGAAGAACCGACTAACAAATTGACGGAGTTACTTGTAGCTATAAAAACAACTTGGAAACATCTTAAGATTTACATTGAATTCTCCAATGGAAGAGATAACAAATTGAAAAACAATATGGGAAAACTTCTCATTAAAAGATTGATATTTAAGGTGTGTTGAAAGCACTCATGTAAAAAATTATCAATTACTAGTTAAGTAGAATATATGAAAACGAATTTGTTTTACCTGCTAATTGCTATGAAAAATTTATATTGAATAATATACACGTAGTGGCATACATGGATTCACTTGATGATTTTGCCAAGAAATATAAATATACGGGCATTTACGATTCATCTACGGTATATGATGAAGTTAACAAGTATCTAAATTCGATGAAGAAATTCCATAATGATGGGATAGGAGAGAGGGTCATGAATCAAGTAAAAGCAAATAATAGGAAAGAGCAAAAAATAGGTGGTTTTGATTCAGAGATGGAGCATCACAATGTCATTAACATAATGAGACTGCTTCAAGACGACGACATGGAGGAAATACAAGTAGCAAACATGGTTGGTCTGCAAACAGTTAGAGAATTGGAAGATGAGTTTGTTAAAAAGTTTTGTATGACAATATTGAAATTGCAAGAAATTGTGAAAGATTACGACCAGAATAAGGGGAAGAAGAAGCAGAAGAAGAAGAAGCAGCAGCAGCCGATAATGAGTTTGAGCAAGAAAGAGTCGAAGCATGTAACGTGGAGTAAGGTTGTAATGATCATTCTTTGTTTGCTTATTCTAATATATATATATGTATGTATGTATCTGGCATCTGTTTGATTTTTTTAGGGCATCTGTTTGGTTTTCTGGGTTTTCTAGCAAAATATTGTTTTCCCTAGAACCCATCCCTATATATATATATATATATATATATCGTTGATTGATTGATATGATAGTGTTTTTATTTTAGTATTATTTTGTGAAAGTTTAAGGTGGTAGTAATACTTCAATTTGTTCTAATTTCATAAAGAAGAACGCCTTTTAAGAGAATCATAAAGGAAAATAATGCATCCTTTGTAACTTTGGGTTTTTTGAAAAAGCAACTATTTTAATTTTCGTGTAGCAGGTAGGTTTTAATCTTTGTCATTATTTGTATTTTTAAAACCTTTAGTTAAATAATGTTAGAATTACTTATCAACTCAGTAGCATATCTTCAAGAAGATCAATGGTATTATCATGAGATTTGGGTTTGGGTCCATACACAATTCACATGATGTTTTGTAAACCATTATATGCAAGGAAGAAAATAAAGATCATGCATATGAATGAACAATAGGAATGTGTAAATTACGAAGTCATTTTAAACTTATATAACAACGACATTGTTGCTTTCTTAGAGAGTAGCTGGCAACACTTACGAGTAGGACATGTTTTGAAATTTCGTTTGTTTGTAGCTCGCAAGTGTTTTACTTTAGGTGTTTTTGGAGCTTAGTTTCATATTAGTCTAAAAGAACTTTTATGCGGAGTCATTACAAGTGTGTTATGTAATATTATTGAGCCTCTTCACGAGCTTAAAAGTGAATCGTTATCCGGAGGCAAATACTACATTAATGACTACTTTCGTGTTTTCTTCTATATCTAACTTTCGTGTTTTCTTCTTTATCTAAAGAGAGTAGTAGATATATGTAGAGATAGTGACCTTTGGTTGAATCCAGAAATACCAATTCGGGTCAAAAATCTTGACCATGATCGTGTATGTTCTGTTAAATTATAAGCAATACTCATGTAGTATCTTTTGTAGCATGTAGTTAATTCTGACGTTTATCTTAATTGCCGATCTATACTAAACGCGTCGCAGCGAAGCGCGGGTATCAAAACCTTGTTGAGAACATATTAAAAGAAAGATAATTAATCAAAAGAAACAGTGAAATATTAAAATATCAGTTGAGTACAAAAAAAACTAGTAAGCAAGAACGCTACAAAAACTCGCAATATTTGACAAAACTTGGAACTAAAAAAGTGACAGATTCGAGACAACAGGAACCACAAAAATCAAACTAATAGCATTGATGGCTCTGTTACCAAGTTATTCACCATTATCTTCTTCATTAATATTTACTTTAATCAATATCTTGCCAAATATGCATTTTCTTCTACACTTAAAGAACTTCACAACGACGACTTTGTCCTTCTGTTTTCAATCTTGTTCTTTCATTTTTGTCTTTAGCAACTCAATTATAATTCTCACACCTTAAGTAGCGGTTTGGGTAATGTTTTTTGTGTAGCGTTACAGAGTAGAACGTCAGAAGTTTTGATATTACAGTGGTAGCGGTTTGGTTTTTCTAAAAGCCAGCGGTTTGGACAATTCAGTAGTGGTTTGCTACCAAGATTAGGTGTAGACGTTTAGGACAATTACAATAAGCGGTTTAAACATATCTGTCTTCTAATAATGTTTACTCTGCCAATTTTTCTTCGTAGCATTTGCATCTTTTTGTTACGTAGCGGTTTGGCAATTTTTATTCCTAGCGGTTTTGTATGAATCTGCTAGCGGTTTGACAAGTTTTCCTACATAGCGGTTTGTTTTTTATAGCGGTTTGGAAAGTTATATTTTGGTAACGGTTTGCCAATGTCGTAGCGGTTTGCTAGTTTATAGCGGTTTGCCATTTCCGTAGCGGTTTGACAATCTTTTCTTTGTAGCGGTTTGCTCATTTTCTTGGTGGCAGTTTGATCATCTAATAGCGGTTTGACCTTACATTTTTAGTGGCGGTTTGGTCAACTGTTCTTGCAAGAGGTTTGCTATACTTTCTTGGTAGAGGTTTGGTAAAAGACTTGGACACTTTATTCTTTAACAAACCTCTGTGACAAACAAACTTGGACCTTTCACATTCAAGGACTGCAACTTATACCTGGACTTAACAAACACTTAATTCAAACAACAACAATAATTAACAACAAACAATCATCAATTCACAGTTTCCTCTTGACTTTGTAAAATCCCGAAGAAGCTTAGTCTTTTCTGGTTTTAGTCATAAACTTGTAAAATCCCGTGCAATCCCAAGGACTTAATCATTTTCTCTCTTATCAAGCAAATCATAATCACTAATCTCTGTAACGATCATATCTTATCATTTCACATCACTTTTGTAATGTCGACTCAACAAGACATTTATGCAGCTGGTTCCAAAAACCGTCCTCCTATGCTCAACAAAGACAACTATGTCCCATGGTCGTCTCGTCTTCTCCGATATGCAAAGAATAAATCCAACGGAAAGCTAATCTACGATTCGATCACGAAAGGTCCTTATGTAAGAAGAATGATTCCTGAACCAGGTGACCCAGATCATGAAGTTCTTGTCCAGCAAGCATTACTGATGATGAACTCACGGAAGCTGATATTAAACAGATAGAAGCTGATGATCAAGCTATTCAAACCATCCTCTTGAGTCTATCTGAAGACATCTATGCGGCTGTAGATAGTTGTGAAACTACTCAGGAAATCTGGTTGCATGTTCAGCAAATGATGAAAGGTTCAAATATTGGAACTCAGGAGAAAAAGGCTAAGCTATTCAATAAATGGGAAAGGTTCACTTCTACAAATGGAGAATCGATTGAATCCTACTATCATCGTTTCTCAAAGATAATGAACGAATTGAAAAGAAACAAATACTTCCCCGAAAAGATAGCCAGCAATCTTAAGTTCCTTAACAATCTTCAACCTGAATGGAAACGACACATCACCATTGTTCGTCAAACTAAGGATTTACATTATGTGGATTATACTCAGTTGTATGAATTTTTAATTATGAATCAGGAGGAGGTGAATGAATTAAGAGCAAAACGTCTTGCAAAAACTCATGATCCATTGCCATTAATGGCACACTCTCAGAATTCTTACAACTATCCAGTGATTCACTCAGATCAACCATCACCAAGTTCTTACATGCAACAACCACTTCCCAACAACAACTACAACCCTCAACCATCATTCAATCAGAACTATGTGCAACAGACAATGATCAATCTTGATAACATTTCTGATCCCACCATAGCTATGAACATGGCACTTGCTCTAATGGCTAAAGCATTCAAACTTTCCACACCAACCAACAACAATAAAAGAATTTCATCCAACCCCGCGCAAACAGACAAATTGTACAACCGGTATGAAATATGAAGCACTAGATAGACATATTCAGAATGTTAGAGGAAATGGGTAGGAATCAAGTTGGGGACAGTAAATAGGCAGAATGTTGGGAATCAGGTTTTTTCAATTCAAACCGGAGTGTTAGATGTTGGAAATCAAGAATGGGGCTTTATTGTTTTTTCCGAGGATTCCAACATCCTAATAGGAATCAGAATGGTAACTAAGGAAATGATGTAGCACGCACGGGGGCTAAAGTACTGGTTATGGGTACAAATGACAATTCAGATAGTGCTACAACTATAGAGAAAAACAAACAAATTTTTTTTTTGGTCATTATGCTAGGAACTGCATAGTCAGACCAAGGAGAAGAGATGCTGTTTATCTTCAGACTCAGCTATTGATTGCTCAAAAGGAAGAAGCCAAGATCCAACTCCAAGCTGAAGAGTATGATTTAGTGTCTGTTGCAGCTGATATAGATGAGATTGAGGAAGTCAATGCAAACTGTATCTTGATGGCAAATCTACAGCAAGCATCGACATCCGGTATTTAGACTGACAAAGCTCCAATCTATGACTCGGACGGCTCAGCTGAGGTACATTGTGACAATGGCTACAATAATGATGATATATTCAATATGTTTACTCAAGAGGATTAGTATTATGAACTACGCGAGCCCATTCCTGAGTCACACTTAGTTCAACAGAATGACAGTGATGTTATCACTGCGCACTGCTAGCTCGATGTGGAACAAAGTGGGTGAATAGTAAACAACATTTGCTCTGTTAAAGAAATACAGCGTATGTATCAATCATTTTATAAAGAATTTAGCCGTTGAGGTAAGAAAGTAAATATGGTTCAATCGCAACATGAAAAGTACAAATGCCAGAATTGGACCACTGAGCTTGCATAGAAGTAAAAATCAAGAAAAATGTTTTGAAATCAGCCAGGAAAAGTATAATAAACTTGAAAGGTGTTATCAAAAGTCTGTTTATCAAGAACAATGTCTTACTAAAAAGATAAATGCTCTCCATTTAGGTTCTGCTAAACAAACAACGACTTTGAATGAGGAAATTACAAATCTAAATACACAACTTTCAAATGAAAAATCAACTATATCATTCCTTCAAGAAGAAAGGAAAAAGTTGAAGAGTTATTTCAAAAAACGTGAAGACGAGCTTCTTGATAAACAAATTCTTCTTGAGAATAAAATAAAGGGATTGGAAAATATTAGGAACCATTCTCTTTGGAAATGACATGTTGCTACAATTCTGGGTTATGGTGATCTTCAATAGGGAAATATATTGATCACCAGGGTTTATTTCGTTGAAGGTTTGGGGCACAATCTCTTTTCGGTTGGGCAGTTTTGTGATTCAGATTTGGAGGTCGCCTTCAAAAGGAAACACTTGTTTCATTAGAAATCTTGAAGGAGTTTATTTCTGAAAAGAAATCAAATCATCAAACTTTACACCTCAATCTCCATGACAGGCCTTTTCACAACAATTTTCCTCATGGCTCGTCCATACCGGCTAACCAAGTCTAGGTTATGGCATCACGATTATCCAACCTAAATTTTGACACCAGAAATACCTTCCAAAAAATATCTCGACAGCGGTCTCACTAAAGTTCAAATATTCAAAAGAACATCTTTGTCCCTCCTGTAGCAAGGAAAAAGCAAAAGGGCATCTCATCCACCAAAAACATATTCCAAATTCAAAGTAGAGACTTCACCTGCTCCATATGGATTTGTATGGTGCTATGAGAGTCGCAAGCAATCACAGAAAACGTTATGTTCCTGGTGAGAGTGACGACTACAACAACCGTTACAACACTTGGTTCAACTTACTCAGATCCAAGGATGAAGTCACAAGAAGTGATAATAACTTTCCTAAAAAGAATCACTGTCCTCCTGCAATTCCTGTCATTATTGTAAGAAACGACAATGGCACATAATTCAAAAATCAAGTACTTAAAGAATACTTTGATAGTGTTGGCATCTCGCATCAAACTAGAGATCGTGATCATGTAGAACCTCCTTAAAAAATGGATGTTGGAATGAAGAAATCGTACATTAGTTGAGGCAGCTAAACAATGCTTAATTGTTTTTTGCATCTGTTATTGTTATGGGTGAAGCGATTGCTACTTTACTTGCGTCTACACTTAAAAACCGTCGAATCTCATTCACACGCCGTTTTTTTTTTTTTGTCAACAAACACCTATACGAGCTCATTAATGGTAGAAAACCAAATTATCTCTTATTCTAACAGTATTTGGAGCTCTCTTTTATCCCAAGTATGATCGTAGAGACATTCGGAAGCTTAGTGCAAAGGTGATATTGGCTTTTTCATTGGTTATTTTACAAATTCCTGTGCTTGCAGATCTATAAACCTTCGGACAAAGAAAATCATGGAGACGATAACGATACTTTTGAATTGACTTTTTTTGTCATGGCTTTTGAACAAACGCATTCAAAACCCGAACTTTAAAAGCATAGACTTCTGGACATATCAGTTCAGGACTCGATCTTTTACGTAAGCTATCGTCAATAAATAACCAACTCAGAAACAACTGACACCTGAATTGGATCTATTGTTTGAAGCAATGTATGATGATAACATTGGTGGTCAACTGTGAGCAGCTCCCAGACCTGTTCCTGCTGCTCTTGCAATTTAGAATCTTCTGAATCCAATTGCATCTACAATAATTAAAGACTCAGCACTGACACCAACACATTCATCTTCACAGTCTCAAAATATTCCAATCACTTCATAGGATGTTGACAAGTACTCATTTCATCAACATATTCAGCAACAAGATAATCAAGCTCCACTCCCAATCTAGACACGTGTTGCTGACAATGTTCTAAATGTTTATGTTTTCAAAGGGAATACCTTTGTAAATCCTTTTCCTCTCCATCCAGAGTTCTGTTTGTAATCTTCTTCTCACAAATGGTGGACCCTCGAACATGCACAACCAACCGTTTTATCAACCGTACCCACAAGAAGTTCAATGGACTATGGATCACCCATTTGGAGCAAGTGATAAGAACTCTCATGACCATTTTGGACAACGAATCATTGAAAACCGATGGTGACAATTGCATTATATGATGCACTGTCTGTGAGCACCATGGAGCCTATAATGTCAAAGAGCTAAGAACCCGACATCTGGTATTGATTCCATGCAAGAAGAACTTCTTTAATTCAAAAGGCTTGGTGTATGGGAGCTCGTTCCTCCTCTGGATCACACGACACCACCTTACTCTAATAGTGGTTATTCAAAAACAAAGCATAAGAAAGAAAACAATGTCATTTGGAAAAAGACTCGTCTGGTTATGAGAGGGTACCACCAAGAAGAAGGAATAGATTTTGAGTAATCCTTCGCTCCAGTTGCTAGGATGGAAGCTATCAGGATATTTTTGGCATACGATGCACACAAATCATTCACTATGTATCAAATAGATGTGAAAACCGCATACTTTCATAATGGAGCCACCAACCCCCAACACATGCATGCAGCAAACTTGCTTTTTAGTATATAAGGAGATGAACATACTTGATTGACATCCAAAAAGCAATTAAACAACACACAATATGTCTCTAAAGAAATATGAGAGATTTTGTAGAAGAAAAATAAGATTTGGTATAAATTGATTATATAAAAATTCTATAAAACGAGTTGAGCTTTCGAGAGAAGTGAAGAAAATCTAGTGACGGTCCAAAATATTTTCGAGTGGAGTCTAAATTTGGAGCGATACACTGTGTAACCACCTCGGTACTCCATATTTGCTAGTAAAATTCCTGTCGCCCGTGGATGTAGGTGATTACCAAACCACGTTTAAATCTCTCGAGACTTTAATTTATTGCGCAATTGTTCTATATAATTACTTGTCTTGAAAGTAGGTTAATCATAACAAATTGGTATGAAGAGCTATAGTTGTGATTAATTGATTGATATGACGCTAATTAAAATCCGACGTGGAGAAGTTTAATAGTGAGAACGATTTCAGTTCATGGCGAATGATAAAACGGATAAGAAAAAACGTATGAAGGCTTACGAGAAACGTATAAAAACGGATAATGAATCACATCGGTTAGATACTATATATACGTGAAATGTCAAAGAGACATGCAACTCAAATTAATAACGTAGGATAAATTATTACAAGTTAACGTAAAAGACAAAATAGATAATTTGGAAAGTACATGGTTGAAAAAGCAAAAGTGTAAGGACGTATCTAGTAAATATATAAAAAATTTTAAGGAAACTTGCGAAGAACCGACTAACAAATGCCGGAGTTAATTGTAGCTATAAAAAAACAACAGAAACAATCTTAAGTTTACCTTTGAATTCCTCCATGGAAGAGAAACAAATTGAAAACAACTGGAAAACTTATTATAAAAGATTTATTTAAGCGTGTGTTTTGAAAGCAACCTCATGAAAAAAATAACAATTAGCTATATACAGTTTAGAAATAATTTGAAAACGTGAATTTTGGTTTTTTTTTCCTCTAATGGCTATGAAAAATTTATCTTGAATAATATACATGTATGTGGCATACATGATTCACTTGAAGAATTTGCCAAGAATATAAATATACGGGCTTTTACGATTCATCTATGGTATATGATGAGTTATCAAGAATCTAAATTTGGATGAAAAATTCCATAATGATGGATACAGGAGAGAGGGTCATGAATCAAGTAAAGCAAAAAATAGGAAAAGAGCAAAAAAATAAGGTGGTTTTGATTTCAGAGATGGAGCATCACAATTGTCATTACATAATGAAGACGCTTCAAGACGACGACAAAGAGGAAATACAGAAGCAAACATGGTTTGTCTGGCAAACATTAAGAATAGGAAGATGATTTAGTTAAAAAGTTTGTATGACAATATGAAATTGGCAAGAAATTGTGGAAGTTTATTACGACCAGAATAAGAAGAAGAAGAAGCAGAAGAAGAAGAAGCAGCAGCAGCCGATAAGGAGTTTGAGCAAGAAAGAGTCGAAGCATGTAACGTGGAGTAAGGTTGTAATGATCATTCTTTGTTTGCTTATTCTAATATATATATATGTATGTATGTATCTACCGCGGATATAATGAATTTTATTTTTTAATATGTGTATATATATATATATATATCGTTGATTGATTGATATGATAGTGTTTTTATTTTAGTATTATTTTGTGAAAGTTTAAGGTGGTAGTAATACTTCAATTTGTTCTAATTTCATAAAGAAGAACGCCTTTTAAGAGAATCATAAAGGAAAATAATGCATCCTTTGTAACTTTGGGTTTTTTGAAAAAGCAACTATTTTAATTTTCGTGTAGCAGGTAGGTTTTAATCTTTGTCATTATTTGTATTTTTAAAACCTTTAGTTAAATAATGTTAGAATTACTTATCAACTCAGTAGCATATCTTCAAGAAGATCAATGGTATTATCATGAGATTTGGGTTTGGGTCCATACACAATTCACATGATGTTTTGTAAACCATTATATGCAAGGAAGAAAATAAAGATCATGCATATGAATGAACAATAGGAATGTGTAAATTACGAAGTCATTTTAAACATATATAACAACGACATTGTTGCTTTCTTAGAGAGTAGCTGGCAACACTTACGAGTAGGACATGTTTTGAAATTTCATTTGTTTGTAGCTCGCAAGTGTTTTACTTTAGGTGTCTTTGGAAATGACATGTTGCTACAATTATGGGTTATGGTGATCTTCAATAGGGAAATATATTGATCACCAGGGTTTATTTCGTTGAAGGTTTGGGGTACAATCTTTTTTCGGTTAGGCAGTTTTGTGATTCAGATTTGGAGGTCGCCTTTAAAAGGAACACTTGTTTCATTAGAAATCTTAAAGGAGTTTATTTTCTAAAAGGAAATCAAACATCAAACCTTTACCCCATCAATTTCCATGACATGGCCTTTGCATCACGAATTTTCCTCATGGCTCGTGCCACGTCTACCAAGTCTAGGTTATGACATCAACGATTATCCTACCCAAATTTTGACACCATAAATGACCTTGCCAAAAACAATCTCGTCTCCGGTCTCCCAAAGTTCAAATATTCAAAATAACATCTTTTTCCCTCCTATGAGCAAGGAAAAAAGCAAAAGGGCATCTCATCCACCAAAACCTATTCCAAATTCAATGTAGAGACTTCACATGCTCCATATGGATTTGTATGGTGCTATGAGAGTCGCAAGCATCAATGGAAAATGTTATGTTCTGATGATAGTGGACGACTACTCATGTTACACTTAGGTTCACTTTCTCAGATCCAAGGATGAAGCACAAGAAGTGATAATAACTTTCCTGAAAAGAATCATTGTCCTCCTGCAATCCCTGTCATTATTGTAAGAGCCGACAATGGCACATAATTCAAAAATCAAGTACTTAAAGAATACTTTGATAGTGTTGGCATCTCTCATCAAACTTCTTTGGTAAGAACTCCTTAGAAAAATGGAGTGCTGGAATGAAGAAATCGTACATTAGTTGAGGCTGCTAAGACAATGCTATATTTTTTTTTGCTCCGTTATTGTTATGGACTGAAGCGATTGCTACTGCGTGCTACACTTAAAACCGTTCGATCATTCACTGCCGTTTCAACAAAACACCATACGAGCTCATTAATGGTAGAAAACCAGATATCTCTTTTCTACATGTATTTGGAGCTCTCTTTTATCCCAAGTATGATCGTAGAGACATTCGAAAGCTTAGTGCAAAGGGTGATATTGGCTTTTCATTGGTTATTCTACAAATTCTTGTGCTTGCAGAGTCTATAATCGTCAGACAAAGAAAATCATGGACGTTACTTTTGATGAGCTTTTTGTCATGGCTTCTGAACAACGCAGTTCAAAACCCGAACTTTAAAGCATGACTTCTGGACATATCAGTTCAGGACTCGATCTTACGTATGCTCCGTCAACAATAACAACTCAGAAATCAACTGAACCTAAATTGGATCTATTGTTTGAAGCAATGTATGATGATAACATTGGTGGTCAACTGTGAGCAGCTCCAAGACCTGTTCCTGCTGCTCTTGCAATTTAGAATCTTCCAAATTCAACTGTATCTACAATAATTAAAGACTCAGCACTGACACCAGCACATTCATCTTCACAGTCTCAAAATATTCCAATCACTTCAAATGATGTTGACGAGTTCTCATTTCATCAACATGTTCAGCAACAAGATAATCAAGCTCCATTCCAATCTAACACTGTAGCTGACAATGTTCTAAATGTTATGTTCGAGGGGAATACCTTTGTAAATCCTTTTTCATCTCCATCCACAAGTTCTGCTGAATCTTCTTCTCCAAATGTGGATCCCTCAAACGTGCACACGTTTTATCAACCATACCCACATGAATTTCAATGGACTATGGATCACCCATTGGAGCAAGTGATAGGAGAACTCTCTTGACCAGTTTTGACACAAAATCAGTTGAAAACCGATGGTGACATGTGCATTGATTCACTGTCTATGAGCACCATCGAGCCTAGTAATGTCAAAGAGGCTATGACCGACTCTGGTTGGATTGATTCCATGCAAGAAGAACTTCTTTAATTCAAAAGGCTTGGTGTATGGGAGCTCGTTCCTCCTCTGGATCACACTAAACTACTTACTCTGAAGTGGTTATTCAAAAACAAGCATGATGAAGAAAACAAGGTCATTTGGAACAAGACTCGTCTGGTTGTGAGAGGGTACCGCCAAGAAGAAGGAATAGATTTTGAGTAATCCTTCACTCCAGTTGCTAGGATGGAAGCTATCAGGATATTTTTGGCATACGATGCACACAAATCATTCACTATGTATCAAATGGATGTGAAAACCGCATACTTTCATGAATGGAGGCCACCAACCCAACACATGCATGCATGCAACTTGCTTTTAGTATATAAGGAGATGGAGCATACGTTGATTGATCATCCAAAGCATTAACAAACACACATGTTTGTTGAAAGAATATAGTGAGAGTATTTTGTACAGAAAATAAGAGTGGTATAGAATTGATATATAAAATTGTATACGAGTGAGCTTTCGAGAGAAGTGTAGAAAATCTAGTGACGGTCCAAAATACTTTCGAGAGGAGTCTAAATTTTAAGCGATACACTGTGTAACCACCTCGGTACTCCATATTTGCTAGTAAAATTCCAGTCGCCCGTGGACGTAGGTGATTACCGAACCACGTTAAATCCTCTTGTCTTTATTTATTGCTCAATTGTTCTATATAATTACTTGTCTCGAAAGTAGGTTAATCATAACAAATTGGTATGAAGAGCTATAGTTGTGATTAATTGATTGAGATGACGCTAATTAAATCCGACGTGGAGAAGTTTAATGGTGAGAACGATTTTAGTTCATGGCGAATGATAAAACGGATAAGAAAAAACGTATGAAGGCGTACGAGAAACGTATAAAAATGGATAATGAATCACATCGTGTTAGGATCACATAAATGGACCCGAACAAAGAAGCTTCGGTCACTCGAAGATACAAGACAAAAGTCTAGCTCGTTAGTTGGTTAATTAATTAATGTTTATTAATGTAATTGGGCTGACAAAGAAAAAGCCTGAAAAGCCCAACAAAAGCCTAGAATGGGCAAAACCTTGTTAGTATAAATATACCTAGTTTAGTCAAAATTAGGAAAGATATTATAGCTACTCCATAATATTTTTCATCTTTAGGGTTTGTAGCCACTCTTGTTTCTTTCAATCAAAAAGTTCTTTAATGTTTAATCTTTTGTGCTATTGATCTTGTGATTAATCAATGGAATGATCTAAGGATCCTACAATTAGTATCAGAGACAGGTTAGGAAACCGACACAAGGACTATAAATACCCCCTCCTATACTTCCATAGGAGGGAGAGAATTCATTTGTAACATTTCACATAAGGTGTGTGTGTGTATTTTTCTCTCTCCTATCACACACACATATTTCCCTTTTTTCTCTCATCATCAATAATATGGCTACTTATTTGTTTCATCCTCCCCGACCTCCAGATCTTGTTTTTCCTAGTGTTTCTTAAGGTTACAATTGGTATCAAGAGCCAAAAGTGATTGTTTGTTTTATTTTATTTTTTTGTTTGATCGAATTAACAAAAAAAAAGGGAGACAAGGAAAAATTCGTTTCGTGATTGTTTTTTTTTGTTCATCCTTTCGTTCGAAACTAATCAAAAAAAGAGACGTGGTTTGTTTGTGGTTTGGGTTCGACGTGGATTAGAAAAAAAGGCTAGAAGTGTTGCGTTTTTTGTTAGTCTTCATATTGTGTTTTGAACATATTCATATTGCGTTTTGAGCATATTCATGTTGCGTTTTGAGCATATTCATGTTGCGTTTTGAGCATATTCATGTTGCGTTTTGAGCATACAGGTTGCGTTTTGAAGATTTCTATTATGGCATTTTTGAACTAAAACGCAACGCAAACCAAAATTTCAAGCATTGCGTTTTGATTTCATTCATTGCGTTTTGCTCGACAACAAGTTGCGTTTTGAAATCACAGGTTGCGTTTTGACTTCAAATTTCATTGCGTTTTGAGAAAAATTTCATTGCGTTTTGAGGAAGATTTCATTGCGTTTTGACAAGAAAAGTCCATTGCGTTTTGACTTCAAGTGTCATTGCGTTTTGAGCAAAACTTTCATTGCGTTTTGAAAAAATTTATCATTGCGTTTTGAGGAAGATATCATTGCGTTTTGACAACAAGTATCAAGTAGCGTTTGACCCACAAAGTTCGTATGCGTTTGAAGTAGTAATGTTACATTGCGGTTTGATCAGCTAAGTTGTGTTCGCTTGATTTGCGCAAAAATAATTTTTGAGTCGGATTGTTACCGAAAATTTTATAACAGCTCAGAAACGCTCTTTGAAGGGGAGCCTGTCATTTTTAAGCCATTCGGGGTCATTTAGAGCCTCAAAACAGCATTTTACTGTTTCAAAATTTACCAGAAAATCATAAACTTCAAACCAAATCACCAATCAACGATCACTTAAGATCAGATCATTCATAAACAAAGTTATTAACTTCAAATCAAATCACCAATCAACAATCACTTAAGATCAGATCATTCATAAACAAAGTTATTAACTTCAAATCAAGTCACCAATCAACAATCACTTAAGATCAGATCATTCATAAACAACATTATTCAATGGCAACAAATGAAGAAACATATGATCAACCTCTGGCAAATAAAAAAAAAAAAAAAATGACTACAACAAACATGTTTCAAGCCAATCATGAGGATGCATATGACTCAGACGTGGATGAAGGCCCCAATGCTATTGCCGCTTTCATGGTCAACTTGTCATCCACCATGAGCCACCAATAGTCAAGTAAATGAGGTACACTCAATGACAATTCAAATCTTTGAAAATGTTGATTATCAGTGAGATCATGAAGTGCACCAGAAGAAACATAAAGACCTCCGAGCTGAGACTGAGATTGATGACAAATACGATCCCGATCATCAGTATCTTCTTGGACACCGAGCCCAAAATGTTCCAACTAGGTATCTGCTGAAACATCTGATAAAGTATCTATGATTTGCCATCTTAACTGACATTCAAACCCAAACTAGACGGACATGCTTAAGGTTTATACCAAGAAAAATGTTTGGAAAATCGAGACCTTTACAAAATAAGCTTCTTCAAATGCAAGCAAGAAATATGTCGTCTAGATACCCACAAGGTCAAACTTGATCTTGAAAACAAAGTTAGACAGGAACAAGCCCTAGTGATTCAGCGTAACAAGCGTAACGCTGAACTTGTGCAAGAAAACGATTTGCTTAAATCCACTCTTTCAGGAAAAGAAAAATCAATTGCATTTTTACAATCTGAAAAGGAAAAGATTTTATCTGAGAAAAAAAAGGATCTAGCGGATAGTTATCTAGATGAAATAGTTTGTTTAAAAACTGCTAACAAAGTTGCAAGTGATATGTTGCCAAAGATTTAACATGCCAACATAAACTATTCCTAAGGCTTTCTAAGAAACCCTCAAAGCCACGCAACAGCTGACTTGCCAAGACCTCCATGGTCACCCTTTTCCCAGTCTTGTTATATAGCCAAGCGAGCTCAACCTGTCTTGTACGATGCTGATACCCTTTTGCATCCCGCTCACCATCCTGTTCGCATATGGGATAGGTTAAGATGTCTTGGTACACCAAGTGGTTAGCATGAAAAAGAAGAGTGAAAAACCAGACATGTTAAGATCCAAACGGTTTCTATGAAAAGTGTAATGCCAATGATGTTTGTATCCTCAAGAAGGAACTGTCCCAAAACAAGAGCGTATTGGCTTCCGCCATGAAATTGCTATTAAGCTAGTAAACACCTGCAAACACCTGTTACTCCTTTTGTTCATAATCGTCCACCTCCAAGTCAAGTTTTGTTTCATTTTCAAAAGGTTAATGCTATTTTTCATCAATTTGAAGGTATCATAAATGAACGAACAACACGAAAACCACTCTATGTTTCCGAATGGTGTTTTGATTATGCCAAACAAGTTTTTATATGTATTTTTTTTAATTTTTGTTGAACAACAACTGGAACCATTTTATGACCATTTCAAAAAACACATAGAATCTGCTAATGAAACAATTTTCAAAGAAGTAAAGGAATATGAACAGATTTTTGATGACTTGGAGCGGAGTATGAACGATGTGTTCTGATAACAAGAACCTGACCATAGAGAAGAAAAATATTTTAATCAAAAATGACTGCTTAATTGCTAAATTGTTAGAATAAGAAACTGCTCTACTAGTGCTTACTTCCGATATGTTGTGCCCCCTAAGTTCGAATTGCCATTTGCAAAGATCTTTAGATCTGCATGCGATAAGGAACACACTAAAGTTCTTGAACTTGAAGCTGAGTTTTAAAACAACAAAAGATGGTCCAGTAATGAAATCTGAGAAACGTAACTCTCAATTACAAAAGACACCATAATGATTACAACTTAAATTTCAAAACTATAAACAGTGCATAGACACTTCTAGTGCCTCCAATGCAATTTTTGAAATTAACAAGTTAAGAAAATAGCTTCAAGGGAAAGATGACACTATCAGGAATTTAGATGCTCAGATCAACATCATGAAGGTGTTGAATGTAGGTTCCACTAAAGGTAGTTGTGACCAACAGGCCTTAGACACTGATAGAATTCAGTTGAAAGATACGATTACCTCCCTTAGGATTCAGCTAGATGGCCTTAAGGTAGAAAACGGATTCATCAAAGAAGGTAAGATGAAACTGTCAAAGGCGAATTACTCACTCACGTACTTGCGTACACTGAAAATCTTAGTGCTTTAAACTTCTGAAAATACCTAAGCTAAAAGCCTAGTGCAATGGTAAAAACAAGTAGTGGACCTTCAACCCTGAGAACCCAAAGTGCATGCTTTCAGGAAGTATAACCAATATATCAAAGTACTTTCACACCTCCAAAAAAGCCAACGTGTAAAACCAACCCCGTTGCCTAAGAAAAAGCAAGTTACTTTTTAGGAACCTCCTAGGACTTCAAATAGACCCACACAGAAACCACGAGTGCAACAAAACAAAAAGCCTAATGTTCCTGTGAATTTGTCTACAAGAACCAAACCTGCCACTGAATCTCGCAAACCTATGCCAAAGTGGCCCACACTCGGAAACAATCGTATCTTGCTAAATCAAAATTGTGAACGCGAGGAGAGCAGTAGATTCACAATAGGAGTTTGAATTTTGTTTGATCATAATCAGTTTTGTGATTTCGTTCTTTGAAGGTATGTGAATACCAAAACCCCCCAGGCCAAACATAGTGTGAATCATACTAAGAAGGTTTGGAACGCAACCAGAAATCATAATGTGAACACTACTAAGACAGTTTTTCTTGGAACCAAGTTGGGAAAGGTGTTTGTAGTGTTAAGCCTCATGGAAATCCCACTGGAACGACATTTCTGTTGCATGAAACTGTCCTTTACTAGATAATGGAACCCATTGTTGAGCCTTTAGAACTTACCCTGACGTTAGTTCAGTTCCCCAAGTTAAAATGTGATCTCTAGTTCCCTGATTGCAAACTTAGTGATCGAAAGGACTTGTTTCCGAAGGGGATATCAATATTTTTGAATTGCCTAAAGCATTGCATCCTTTGTATATTAGTATATATTTTTAAAAAAAATAAAAAAAAATTAGATAAATGGCTTGCAGTTATTTCAGACTGTAACCCGGTCTTAACCCAGAGATTTAGTGTACGTTTCAGTGCATTATTTCTCTACAGACAAGAAGTTGTCTGAGCCCCGAACCTTTTTTTCTCATAAACAACTTGTTTTATCAAACATGTTCGGGTTAACCAAATCAAACATTGACACGGGTCATTGTTTGAGGGGGAGAATCAGTATTTCTCACAGTTGTTGCAGGTCAAAAGGACGTCCTATTGCTGATTCTATTGCTGACAGATTGACACGACCAACCGCCTACAAGTTCAAGACAGATTGCAGTATCATTCCTGTTTGGGTATTCTAAAGGTCTTGTTTTAATTGCTCACTTGATATTTATGGCTAGTTTCACCTCACCTCATACTTAAGGGGAGATTGATTACATTTTAAAGTCCATTCTAGATCCAAAACCATACACAAGTTCATAACTTTTGATCGGGGGAGAAATGTGACTTAAACAGTAAAACGGATAATTATTGAGATTAGATTGATTCTAAAAAAACTATTCTATCCATGCATGTTCAAACAACTTTGATTATCTACAGAACACAAGTTGTAGGGGAGCATAGAAGTGATAATATGAAACAAAAATGTCAAGGTACCAAAAGTTTGTGTTATACACACGTATCCTTGATAAATGACAAAGAATCTTGTTTCATGTTCGTGACAGAGATCTTATGGAAATGCTGAGGAAAGAGTTGGTTGATCACACCAGGGTATTCGTATGATGCACATGCCTGGTCTTCACTGCGCCCAGCTAGTGAAGTGGATTTCCATAAATGGTACGTGTACAAGTTTTTTGATTCCAAGGCCAACATCAATCTTCGGATATATTTTCAAAACATCATCAAAGCATACTGATTTTAAACTTTCGTTGTGCCCTAAAACAAAATTTATAAACACATCGAATTGTTTTTCAAATCATTTTTGCCACAGGCCTTCTACGGTAGTAATTGTATAAAAGAATGTAAAACGCTAAAAAAAAGGAAATTAATACGGTATAGTCAGCAATAGTAACTGTACTGACTCACATCTTTAACATTCCTATTGTAGAAATACTTATAGTATGTTAGTCACGACAACTGGCTAAGAACGGTGAACATTAGGAATCTGATACTTAGGTATTAGAGACTACTTGTCACTGCCAGAAAACCTGTCAAGAAGGTTTCTTTAATGAATCTATCTGATCACAGGTGCAAGTATTCATACTGTAGTCATTTGAATCCTCACAAAGCAGAGTTTAATGTAACCCGACCAGATGAGTATCGTCTATACTCGGTCCTTCAAAATATAAAACCTTTTATGTTCACAAAGTGTTTTTCTAGAACACCATAAGTGGATTTTACATAACAAAATGTTTTTGTTGGTGTCTAAATTGTTATATCATGGTGAATGACGACTCAAAGTTTCCGATGCAAGACATGTGCTCATATCCATACCTGATTTGTACATGCACATGGACTAGGACACTTGTCCTAGTCTTGCACCTCCTTGTGCCACACCACCCTTGAGGTGGATGTGTAAGATTTTAAGTTTAATTTTTATAAACTTTAGTGTTTAGGGTATAAATTTTAAGATAGGTAGGTAGTTTTGAGGCTAACGGGTATCAACGTAAAATAAAACGAGAGTTAGGACGAAACCACGAGGTAAAAACGAATATGATAAAAATAATTCTACATTAAACGGGATACTTTTCTGAAAGTTTAATTTACGTAAGGTTCAAGACGAATAATTGTTTTAATCATAGCTCGCAATTAATTAAAACGACGATTTCAATAAAATATCTCGATGTAAATAAAAGTAATTTGTTTAAAATTTATAAATTAATTATGAGATTATAAAATAGTAGTGACCTTAAATTCGGGTTCTTACAGTAACCACCTCGGTACTCCATATTTTCTAGTAAAATTCTAGTCGCCCATGGATGTAGGTGATTACCAAACCACGTTAAATCCTCGTGTCTTTATTTATTGCGCAATTGTTCTATATAATTACTTGTCTCGAAAGTAGGTTAATCATAACAAATTGGTATGAAGAGCTATAGTTGTGATTAATTGATTGAGATGACGCTAATTAAATCCGACGTGGAGAAGTTTAATGGTGAGAACGATTTCAGTTCATGGCGAATGATAAAACGGATAAGAAAAAACGTATGAAGGCGTACGAGAAACGTATAAAAACGGATAATGAATCACATCGGTTAATACGTAGTATATACGTGGAATGTCAAAGAGACATGCAACTCAAATTAATAACGTGGATAATTTTTACAAGTTTCGTATAAGAAAAAATAGATAATTTGGAAAGTACATGGTTGAAAAAGCAAAAGTGTAAGGACGTATCTAGTAAATATATAAATTTTTTTAAGGAAACTTGCGAAGAACCGACTAACAAATGCCGGAGTTAATTGTAGCTATAAAAACAACTGGAAACAATCTTAAGTTTACATTGAATTCTCCAATGGAAGAGAAACAAATTGAAAAACAACTGGAAAACTTATCATTAAAAGATTTATTTAAGCGTGTGTTGAAAGCACTCATGAAAAAAATAACAATTAGCTATATAAGTAAGAATAATGAAAACGAATTTGTTTTACCTGCTAATTGCTATGAAAAATTTATATTGAATAATATACACGTAGTGGCATACATGGATTCACTTGATGATTTTGCCAAGAAATATAAATATACGGGCATTTACGATTCATCTACGGTATATGATGAAGTTAACAAGTATCTAAATTCGATGAAGAAATTCCATAATGATGGGATAGGAGAGAGGGTCATGAATCAAGTAAAAGCAAATAATAGGAAAGAGCAAAAAATAGGTGGTTTTGATTCAGAGATGGAGCATCACAATGTCATTAACATAATGAGACTGCTTCAAGACGACGACATGGAGGAAATACAAGTAGCAAACATGGTTGGTCTGCAAACAGTTAGAGAATTGGAAGATGAGTTTGTTAAAAAGTTTTGTATGACAATATTGAAATTGCAAGAAATTGTGAATGATTACGACCAGAATAAGAAGAAGAAGAAGAAGAAGAAGAAGAAGAAGCAGCAGCAGCCGATAAGGAGTTTGAGCAAGAAAGAGTCGAAGCATGTAACGTGGAGTAAGGTTGTAATGATCATTCTTTGTTTGCTTATTCTAATATATATATATATGTATGTATGTATCTACCGCGGATATAATGAATTTTATTTTTTAATATGTGTATATATATATATATATATATATATATATATATATATATATATATATATATATATATATCGTTGATTGATTGATATGATAGTGTTTTTATTTTAGTATTATTTTGTGAAAGTTTCACCCTTTTGATCATCTTGTTGTGCCTTTAACATGTTTACTAACACCCTTCGATCCGTTTTGCCATTATCGTTGTTTTCTTTGTTGATCTTGTTTAGGCCTAAAAACCCGAAAGATGGTTTCTTGCCAGTCAAACCTAGCTTTTAGCGTTTTGGGTTACATAATGCACCAACACGGATTCATAATTATACCATACATAAATTGTCATTTAGTACTGTAAGTAACGAGTTTTTAACCCCACGCTGGTGTTTGTGGGACGTTTGTATACGATGGTTACATTAAAACTAACCTGCAAACTTGCCAACTTTGTTTTACTAATCAGTATTGCAACGCACATTGACTCTTATACTTAGAAAGTGTTTAACCCATTTAAATTTTAGCCCATATAAGGAAAAAGAGCATATTCTTATAACAATTTTTTCAAAATGACTAACGGCAGTGAGTAAGCAAGCATTACAACCTATTTGACAACCAATTTACTCCCTTGGCTTTCGGCTCAATCGCAGCCGCAGCATACTCGGGCTCCAATGCCTTTCAATTCCCACACCAAGGCGCATATTTTTCACTAATGTACGCTCAAGTGATCTCATAAGCCTCCAGGAGATGCTTCAATGCTAATCCTACGGTCTCTGCAGATTTGCCCAATGAACTCAGTGCATTACACACATTTCTTTGTTTTCTTTATGTATGTGCTTGTGCAGATAGTCCAACAGTGCAAACTACACATTTAGAAAAGCAAGACAAACATCTTACTTTTTGTAATCCCATCTCAACACAAATATATCTATGAACGGCCGATTTGGTTAAAAAGGTTAGATAATTATTAACAGCCAAAAGAGGAGCGGGTCACGTGGACTTAGGATTATAGTATGCAACATTGTACTTATATTTACTTTTGTCAACTCTAGGAAATTTTAAAGAAATTTCATTAATCAATCAAAATCAACATTGTACTTATATTTACAGTATGCAACATTGGACTTAGGTTCACAAAATCCCGAAGGCATTTTCATTAATCAATCAAAATTTGCTTTGGAAATTTTAAAGAAATTCAGGATGGATTCATGTGACCCTGTCGATACACCAATGGTGGATCGACTAAAACTGACTAAGGACCCCTTAGGGATTCTAGTTGACCAGACTCGCTTTTGAAGTATGGTCAGCTACCTATCTGTACATCCTATTAACAGACCCGACCTTATATTCATTGTATGCATGTGTGCTAGGTATCAGGCATCGCCTACAAAAAAGCACCTTGAAGCACTTAAACGGGTCTTTCAGTATCTAAGAGGAACCATTAATTAGGGTCTCTGGTATCTGAAAGATTCCGATACGACACTAACGGCCTATGTAGATGCAGACCATGCAGGGTGTCAGGATACATGCAGAAGTACATCTGGCAGTGTTCAGTTCCTTGGAAATAAACTTGTCAGCTGGTCATCTAAGAAGCAGAAAAGCACTGCAATTTCCACTATAGAGGCTAAATACATTGTCATGGCTGGCTGTTGTGCTCAAATACTTTGGATGAGGTCACAGCTTTCCGACTATGGCTTTGCTTTCAGTAAGATTCCTCTGTACTGTAATAACCGCAGTGCTATTGCTCTCTACTGCAACAACATCCAACACTCAAGGTCCAAGCACATTGACATCCGTCACCACTTCATTCGGGAGCAAGTTGAAAATGGGGTTGTTGAACTGTACTTCGTGTCGATGGATTACCAGCTTTTGGACATATTTACTAAGGATCTACCAAGAGAGCGGTTTAAATTTATACTCTCGCGTCCTGGTATGAAGAGTATGTCTCCGAAAATGCTGAAGCATCTTCAGAAAGGAGAAGAGGAGTAAAGGATGGTCTTCGAATATCCTTTGTACATTTGTAAACTCAAAATCAAAATACAAAAATATAAAACATATAAAAGCCACACAAAAAATAGAAAATACCAAAAAGATTTTCCAAGACATGTCTTTTGTCAATCGATAACATTTACAGACCTAGAAATGTCATTCAACAATGATATGGGTCTTTAAATGATGTTCGAATGGAAGTTCAAAGTGTTTTCAAAACATGCTTCATGGCTTGCTATTATTTCAGATAGCAACCCGTTTTTTCAATCCGAGGAAAGCATGTCGCCAAAAAGACGGTTGTTCCTAACAACAAGTGATTAACTTCTCCTGGGCATAGATTACCTTATATCCGTGCAACCCTGATCTAATGTATGTTTCAGTGCATTGTTTCTTGAGATAGAAGAGAAGTCTTCTTGTTCATCCAGATAATTTTCCGTCTATGATTCTTTAGAAAATTATTTGTGCTACACATGGTGGAAACGTGTTGTTTTGAAAATCTATCAGACTTGAATTTTTCAACATTTGTCACTCAATCAACAACTACAGCTCTTTCAATAGAACATGGGTCATTGATTGAGAGGGAGAGTGATTTCAAATTTATGACATTAAACGGGCAACTTAAATCTGTAAAAAGAAACAGATCTTTGATTGAGGGGGAGTAAAGGTTTTGTATCTACCAGGGTTGCAATTTGAAGGGAAGTTAAATTTATTTTAACTCGAAAGGCCAAAACTGTCAAGTACTTGTGAGTATAGGGACTTGTGTGCAATTTGCTAAATGTCTCCTAGGCTTACATAACTATAAGGACCAAATGTGCCTCTTCTGAAACTTGTCTAAACCTTAGGAATACTCTAAACCTTTATGAGAAAGACTTAGAAAGGGTAGGGACCAAAGCTGCCAATTTGTAATACTAGCAATTGTATAAATAGGTATAGCGAGTTATGATTGGTCAAACCTTCTAAAATCAGTCAACCCTTTTCTCTCCCTCAAAAATATACCCGCAACTCGCTAGTAAGAAACGTTTGTTGATTCTCAATTTCTGTGGCTAAACTTGCTAAGGTAACAACTGTGTTATGTTCTTTTTCATGTAAACATATCTTATCTAAGTCTTGGTTGCCTAAATCTCAATGAATAATTTTCTAAATCAACAAACTCGACTAGTTTTATCATCTAAATCATCATGTATGTTTGAAATGATGTTTTGTAAGCTGGGATAGGTTTAGGATAGTTAGATGATACTTCGTTTGTCCTTTATATGTCTCCTCTCTTATTATTTTTTTTGGTATTGATGATTTTTGTGAATAACGGTTGTTGAATGTTGTTGAAAGTTGTGTCTGAATGTTGCTATATGCTTAAGGATGCTGTCTAGGAGTTAAACATGCATTTTTCTTGAACTTGTCTGCTGGAATAAACGAATATTAGACATAGTGTGTTAATTGTTTCTTAATAGCGAGTTAAGTATTGTTTCTTAATAGCGAGTTAAGTATTCTTTCATAATAGCGAGTTTGTGATGATTCTTGGTAGCGAGTTAGGGCAATTACAAAGAAGCGAGTTGTTGTTTACCATAGCGAGTTGAATATAATATTATTTGTTTTCATGAACAGGCAAATCGCTACCCACTAGCGAGTTGAGAAGAAAATTAATTTTATTATTGAATATTCAACCCTCTATTTTCAATTTTTATCTTTGATAGCGAGTTGAGTATCTGTTATTAGTTCTAGCGAGCTGTCATGATAGCGAGTTGATGAAAAATGTTTTAGCTAGTTGACATGTTAGCGAGTTAATGCACTGTTCTAGCGAGTTGGACTTAGCGAGTCAAGGAAGAGACCTTCCTTATCGAGTTGACTTAGCGAGTGTCAAATCCCATTTTGTTAACTCATTCTAAAATTGACTTTTGTTGATTCTTGAGTTGTCCAAACATGTTGACTTCAGTCTTAGTATGAAAATAAGTGTCTTATCTCTGTGTAATCCGTCTAACAACATATCACTTTGAGCAATTTCTCCCATCTAACAACATATATCTGTATGTATGTCCTGTTGTTGGATTTACCTGTGCAGATACTATGGTTGACATGAGCAATCCTGCTAGTGATATCCCTGCTGAACAAGCTCTTGCTATCGCACCACCGACCAGAACGGATGATCAGATTCTGCCATTGCTCAAATGGGTGCCTATCGGCATGAGTAACTACGTGTTGGATGATTAGAGGACTCAGAGGAATCCAATCATCAAAGTTGTTGTGGCTATACTGAAGAATACCAATTTCTACAGGGCCTTCACAGCATCTACTACGGTTCCTGCAATCTATATTCAGTAGTTCTGGGAAACCATGCTTCATTATCCAACTACTAGGACATACGGCTGTCAGTTGGATGAGCAATGGTTTAATCTTTACAAGAACATTCTCAGAGAAGCACTTTAAATCTCTCCAATAAATGTCAACAATCCATTTGTGGCTCCACCCTCAAGTGATGGAGTTATCGAACATGTCAACACTCTGGGATACCCAAGCACGCTCAGGAACGTGTCTGTAATGACTGTGAATGCTCTTTATCAACCATGGAGAGCCATCTTGTCCATGATCAACATGTACCTTATAGGTAAAACTGCTAGACATGACAGGCCAAGACAACATGTACTTCAGATTCTTTGCGGTATCACTCATCGCTCTAACATTGACTATGCTGAAAGGATTTGGGAATAATTTGTTCAATCCATACAAACCTTCCTCATAGACAAGCAGAACGTAATGAAGTCTACATGTGGAAAAAGAAGGTCACTCCTCTGCTTATCCCCTGCATCAGATTCACCAAACTGATCATCAATCATCTAATAACCAAGCACTACTTGCACCTAAGAACTAGTTCTCCTCTTCACTACTCTTATGAAGATCACGCTTTGGGCATTCTTAGGACTACTATAAAGGAGGGTGGGGAAATATTTAAGATGCCGATACCTGATGCTCTTCTCACTAATGCAATTAAGAGAGCACCATACTACGGCGGGTACCAGACACATGTCGCTGAATATCAAAAGTACCTAAAAGAAGAACGCAATAAGGCAGAGGGAAAAGTGGTACCCGAATCTTCTAAAGCTACCAAAGTTACCAAAACTAAGGCAACTACAGTCATAAAATCCTCTGATGACACTGCTCCCAAGCCCACTTCTACTCAACCACCCAAACCTACTCTGGCACCAACTGAATCGCCCAAGATCATTCAAAGTAAGAAACGCAAGCAGGTTAAGGAGACATCTAATGCACCACCTGCTACCAAACAATTGAAACCAGGCAAGGTGACAAAGAAGAGCATGTCAAAGAGCACTCTGAAGTTGGTTGATGAATTTGTTGATGAAGGTGTTCCAGCTAAGGAACCGGAATATCATGATGAAGAAGCAGACCTTCAACGGGCCCTGAAACTAAGATTAAAAGAATTAGAATGCACTCAGGGAGCAGCTCGCCCGGTGGTAATTAGGGAAACCAAGTCTAAGAAACTTCAACCACTTCTAGAGGTTCAAGGAAAGGGAAAAGAGAAAGTCATTGATGAACAAGCTGCTCGTGATCTATTTACCCTTCTGACTCCAAAAAGGAAGAGCTCAACCGATCAATTTATCTTTCAGAGGTGCACCTCTTTGACCACTGAACTCTCTAGAGATGCTGAATCACCTTTATTGGATGCAGAATCAGACCGCGTAGACAGTGAAATGGAATCTGATGAACCAGTCATCTCAGTAACCAAAGAAACAGACACTGAAATGGAGGTGACACACACCGAGACTCTCGTAAATACTTTTGGTGTACAGATTGAAGGATAGGGTTGCTCTACAATGTATCCTTAACCTGAGCAGATAACAGAAGAGCAGATTCATGAAGAGTTCACCTCTACAATGTATCCGAATGTTCAAGATACTCTTAAACTACCAGTTGAAGAACATGTTATCTTTGAAGAACATGCCAGCTCCACAAGAACTATAGTGTCTCTGCCTTAGTTGGACAAAGACTTTAACTTCAATGATCAATTTCTCACTGACAAGTCATCTGATGCCGATAAAGAGAAGATACATGCTGAAGCAGAAGTTGAATCGATGGTGACTGTCACCATTCAAAAAGACACTTCCTCTGTCCTTCCAATGCAATTCAAGGTTGTAGATGTTACCAGACCAAGACCAGATTCCCTGCCACCGTCTACAACTCTTGTCGCAACTCCAACAACAACACCCACAACAGCAACAACAATACCCACAACAACAACAGAAACAACCACAGCAATCACAACAACAACAACTCTTCCACCACCACCACCTCAACCATAACAAATCACCACAGATCTGACCCTACTACAATGTATAAATGAGCTTGCATAAGGCATGACACATTTAGCACAGGCCAACTTAGCTCTGGAGGAAAGGTTGGACAAACATGGGTCTCGGCTATACAAATTGGAGAATCTCAATATCCCCCAGAAGGTGAGCATAGCTGTTGATGAGATTGTCACTAACGCAGTTGACTAGGCTATGCAAGCTCCACTCTAAGCTCGCTTCAGTGATTTGCCTGTAGTTGATATGAAGGAAATCCTTCAACAATGGATGTTTGAAGACAACTCCTACCAGGCTAATGAAGATCACAAGAATTTATATGAGGCACTGCAAAAGTCATTGGAGCTTGATTACTCTAATCAACTTCCAGCCGACTTGGATGAAGCCCGCAAGAAGAAAAGAAAGAAACATGATTCTCCGAGAACTCCTTCTGGGTCTCCACCTCAGCCACCATCTCCACCACCTCTAGCAGGCGCATCTGGTGATCCATGTACTTCAGGAGCATCAGGTTCTTTTCTGTTACCACCACCTCCTCCTCCACCATCGACTGGCACTAGCAGAGGCAATCAGAGACAAGGCAGTGGGGCTCCAAGTTCGTCCAAGACTGCGGTCTCCACACCAGAAATCAGCAACAAGTCTGCTACCTTAAAACCTCCTAATGATACTCTGATGCATGATGACGACATTCTAGACATACATGTACACTTGTCTGATGATGAAGTCGCTAGGGATGATCACCAACCAACAGCTGACATAAGAAATGACTGGTGGAAACCACTCCCTGAAGCAGAAAGACCAGCAAGTCTTGAACCTGCCTGGACCATCCTATCTTCCAATATGATAGATGTAGAGAACAACTGGGCTACTGCGTTGGCTTCTACATATGTACCTCCTGCTGAAAACTCCTTGCTTGCAAAGACTGTAGACATGACGACTTTCATGAACTGGTATTGCCAACAAGTGAACAAGACCGTGCTTACACAAGCAGATCTAGAAGGCCAAGCTTATGAAGTCGTTAAAGCTTTCCATCCAGACGTCGTTCATCTTCAGTACTAGATGGAAGAGTGCCACAAGATGCTTACGGATCAGATTGATTGGGCTAACCCAGAAGGTGATTAAGTCAGAATTGATGTTAGCAGACCTCTTCCCCTTGCTGATTCACCAGGTCATGTCACTGTTCAAACTCAATTCTTCTTCAATAAAGACTTGGAGTATTTGAGATATGGCAATAAGGGAAGCAGACCAACTCTGTCAATTTCCAAGATGAAGGTTGCACGTTATCCTGACCTTGGGCTTAAACTACTCGTACCTAAGGAAATGTGGATCTTTGATGTCTGCACCTATGACATAAGTGCCTCTTATGGTATCAATCATTGGTGGTTTAATCGTCAGAAATTCTACATTGAACGACACGCTGTTGCATCAAGACACAAGAAAGTCAAAACTCACATGCGTATACTTAGTGTTGTCAAAATACAAGCCTTCTCTCACTACAAGTACGACTACTTGAAAGAGATTGTCTTATGCCGAGCTCATTATCAGGAATACACGATTGCAGAAAAGGACTTCAATAATTTGTATCCTAGTGACTTTGAAGACCTGAATATTCTTCTTCTACATGGTCGTCTTGATCATCTTTCCAGTTTAGACAAACGTATGCTCTCTACTGTTGTTAATCTGTGGACACGTAACTTAGTGATTCGACAATGGGTTGAAGACTTCTAACTCGGTATTGAAAGTTACTAAAAACAGCTGAACCTCACTAAACCATGATGGGATGCGAAAGGCAACGAGTAGAAGCATGACTACACAATCATTGATTTGCCTCGTGCAGTTGTTTTCTTGGTCAGTAACAATGAACGCAAGATCATGAGGTTTAATGAGATTTACAAATTCAGTGATGGTACATTGACGAAGATTCTGGAAGCATTAGATTACAGAGTTAAAGAGTACAAGGTCAATCGACTCAATCCGAATATGAACACAAGGTTTTGGACTGATAAGGATGTGACAAGGAGTATGGAATTTATCCATGCCATTGAACGAAGACTCAAGACAAGAAGGATCTATCGGAATTTGGAATGCTTTGTTGGTGGTCATGTAAGAGATATTGACTACAAACTTTTTCAGAGAACCGAATGAGCCCATCTACACGGCATTATAGGTGAATATTTGTTTTTGTGATGTATGTATTATATCTTGTACAAATAATAAAAATAGTGTATCTTAAGTGTTTAGTGTCATGGAACAAATTTTTCATGAGCTTCTTCTTAAACTCAAAATCTTTCAAAATATTGTTTCATGACACTAATACATACCCTCATCATTTGAGGGGGAGCATTAATATGTTCCAATATCATCTTGTGAATAATTAACACTGTTTTCTGCCAATTTTCTAACCTATTTGAATAATCTGATATCTAAAATGTCAAACTATTTGAAATTTTTGATAAGGGGAGATAAAGTGATTAAAATATGTTAACTAATAAAATGAGATTCATAGACTCATAAGTATACCCCAACCTCCATGTGTTAAACAATTTCGATTATCCGTGCACATGTTGAGGGGAAGCGTTTCTGAAAAGCAAAAACAATCGGGTACTAAAAGCTTTGCTATTTATATCACGAGTACCGGATTGAGTTTTTAATTGGTTTTATGGCAAGGAGAATGGTACCAAACAGACCGACCACGTATTTACTTTTATCAAAGTTATAAGGTTGGTAAGGTTAGGTACCGCTTCTTATGATCCAGCCAGAACTAGAGGGATCTACCCAGGGATAATCCACTAGATAGTGTAGAAGTCCCTAGGAATGATAAAAGGAGTAAAAAGTGAGAAAAAGGGAATAGTGCCGACTGAGATGGAGCTAGTACTGGAATAAACCCAACAAAGTACTAGTCAGGAAGTCTCGGTAAGCACTAAAGGGGTTGAAGAATTAAAAAGAAATGTAAGGATGGAGGGTGAAAAGAAAGAAGCCCTCCACACATTTAGGAAGAAACCGAGTCAAAACATCTGCTGTCAGAATTACAATGATGATTGTTGGCATTAAAGAAAGCCATCATGGACCCAGTGATGCATTGCACAACCCTCCCTCAGAATCTCTCAAAATATTTATGTTTCATTTCTCACATAGACTAAACACGTTATCTATTGACACTCTCACTCCGAGTTAGTTAATATTGAAAAGGTGGCATTCCACTCCAGCCTCTGATCACCAAAACCAAAACGCATCATTGAGTCTAGAGCCAAGAGTTCATCAAATAATATCATTATGACACTACTCTAATTTGCTTGTCTTTCACACACTATGAAAACAAGGAATCTATCATCAAGAGTCCTACGCATTATCCTTGTGATTTTGCCAGAACATCCGAGTGATACATATGTATTCACAATAAGGATGGAAATCCTGCTAGAGCCAACATCAAACAAGATCTTGGTAGGTGACTTATGAGATCCTTAATGGATCAAGCTTGTGTCAACTGGATATCAATTTGGTCCAGTAAATGAATTAACGACTCAATCAGAAAGATAGTAACTATCTGATTCACTCTTACCGTGTTCTCTGCTTTGAGACATTCCGGTATAGAGAACAAGCAAGTACGGTGATTCTAACGCACTCGCGTTAGAGGATCTAACACTTTGAGCTGGAAACCTGTCAATGAAGTTCTTCTAAATTGAACCTACCTGATCACAGGTACAATAGTTATACTGTAAAATGGTCCTCACGGAACTGAAGGTTAATGCAACCAAATATCGACGAATAACAAAGCTATATTCGTCCATATCTTTAGTTTATCATTAACATACAAATGACGGTGGTGCAGGCTCATTCCAGCAGAGTCCGATTCATTACTTCATGCTCATACTTGATCGACATACTCAAAGTAATTATAAAAGCTAAAGCATATGTATCTAATCTTCCGTAACTCTAATATGACAAGTCCCTCTTAAAGTGGCCAAGTATTAAAGTTAAGGACTTCAAGAACAAATCATTCATGCTTTTAAGATCAAGAGTGTATGAGCATGTCGGTCCGTAAGACGCAAGACCACAAGATGACAACAAGTCACAAGTTGATGATCAGAGATTAGATTTGGTTGATGATCTCAAGAAAGCTCAAGATCACATTCTCAAGTATTATCACAAGCCACAAGACAAAGATAACTACATCGATGTACAAGATATCACATGAAGAATCAAAGACTATGAGCCATTCACAAGATTGTTGAGCTTAAGTTATTATTTTCTGGGGTGAACTCCCTTAGGGGGAGATTGTTAGATATTAGAAAAAGACTCGGTCACCCCATGCATTTATCATTAATTGTAGCTCGTAGTTAAACGTTAATCGTATGATTTCCAATACTCTACAAATAGTTTGCTTGAAACAATGCAGGTTGATGTTCCAGGACTTGATGTCATGCGTGACATGGTGACTGTGGACCCATACTTTTTAGTTGTTTTGCAGGGTGTGCAATCTGGGGAGAAAACAGATTTTATTCTGCATGATGGGTTCCTATTCAAAGGGAATCAACTTTGTATTCCTGATTCAAGTCTTCGCTTGCAAATTATTAAGGAGTTGCATGGTGAAGGGCATGTTAGTCGTGATCGCACTTTACAGTTGGTTCAAGCTTCTTATTTTTGGCCTACTATGAGGAAGGAAGTGGATTGTTATATCAAGAGGTGTCGTATTTGCCAAGTTTCAAAGGGCACAACTTCTAATGCGGGACTTTATATGCCTTTGCCTGTTCCTTTGCAGCCTTGGGTTGACATTAGCATGGATTTTGTGTTGGGGCTACTTGTACTCAAAGGGGTAATGATTCAATATTTGTTGTTGTTGATCGTTTCTCTAAAATGGTGCATTTTATTCCTTGCAATAAGACAACAGATGCGGTTAATGTAGCCCAGCTTTTCTTTAGGGATGTATATTGTTTACATGGTTTACCTTCCTCCATTGTTTTTGATTGGGACACTAGGTTTTTGAGTCATTTTTGGCGTAGTTTATGGTAGATGGTGAATACTCAACTCAACTTTAGTAGTGCTTATCATCCTCAAACTCATGGGCAAACTGAAGTTGTTAACAGGTCCCTTGGTAGTTTGTTAAGGTGTTTGGTGGGTGATCATATGAAGGCATGAGATTAGAAGTTGTGTCAAGTGGAGTTTGTTCATAATCATGCTGCTAATCGAAGCACTAGGTTTAGTCCATTCCACGTGGTTTATTTTGCTCAACTACGTGGTCCTCTTGATCTAATGACTCCTCAGGTTTCTAGGTCTATTCCAAAGAAAGTGAAGTATTTTGTTGAGGGGTTGCATGATGTTCATAAAGCTATTCGTGAAAACTTGGTTTGCGCCAATTCAAAGTACAAGAAGGATGCGGATCAAAAGAGGCGGCTTGTTGATTTTGAAGTAGGTGACTTTGTATGGGCTTTTTTAACTAAGGATCATTTTTCAGTTGGTGAGTTTAATAAATTATTTGCTAAGAAGATTGGTCGTTAGAAGTTGTGGAGAAGATGAACTCGAATGCTTACCGATTGAAGTTACCAAGCCATATTCAATGTTCTGATGTTTTTAATGTGAAGCACCTATTGCCTTATCATGGTGATTCTTCTGATGAAGATAGTGTTGGGAGTTCGAGGATGAATTTTGATTACCTCAGGGGAAATGATGTAAACCCAAGTCTTGAAGAACGGGCTGACTTGTTTCTAGAGGCCCAATATCATGTGAGAAAAATAGGTTTACTAAAATGGGCATAACTTGGGCTCCAAGAGGAGTTAGAAGGCCCGTAACCAGTCAAATCGAAGGGAAAAATGAGGCAGATGCTATTGTATCCACACGTAGTTTTGTTAAGTATTTTTTGAGGCCCGAAAAGCTCTTTTACTATGAGTTACTTACATTTTTATGTTTTTTTCCATTTCTGATGACCTTGTTTGGGTAACGTGGTCTAGCCCATATGTTTTAGGTTTTTTCACTCCCTGTCTTTATTTAAACCCGTATTAGGTCATGGAAAATCCAGTTATCAGATTAATATAAATTAAACAATTGGCCTCTGTTGCCGAGCATTTACCCTAATAATCGGTATTATTCGAATCAACGATTGTGATGAACTGTTTAGGGAATTCTTTGGAATCCAAAAGAATCCAATTATTTTAACTTTTTTCTTTCACTAATCAGCACATAACTAAGAGACATGAAATTCAAATAAGAGTACCAAGATCATATTTGCACACTAAACATTACCATCGCACAAATTTAGACAGAGTTGTTTCCAAATTAACCCATCCGTGTGTCACCAGATTAAATATTTTGCAGTGACCGGTCACCTAACCCCAACGCAATTAATAACCCACCTATTTTTTGATACAAAAGATGCATGAAAGAACTTAAAAACTAACTCAATTTTATTGCAAGTATGATTTAAGATAAGTTTTAATTGATGGAAAAAAAGCCCTAAATTACACTAGGACATAAGCTACTTTGCCATCTGCAATTTCCACACTTTTAGAATAAAATGACAATACTAATACCAAAGTATGACTAGAACTTATGGCTTCTAGTTAGAACCTTAATCGCTTAGACAAGTCGAGTTAGGCCTATTAAACTCGATAATTGATGTTTGCTTGACCGCGACCTATTCACTATAGCATCTATCGTGGTATTCTGTCCACAAGTTTTACAGACTTAAAAGCAGAATACTTTTCTACCCAAGGGTGAAGTTTACTCTAAACCAACAGATTTCTATATCACAGATGCCAAAGATAATAGTAATGTTTATTTCTGATAGGCAAAAGGAGACCTTATCTGCTTTCATCACCATTGGACTAAAATCAAAGGTTAAAACCATCGATCTTAATTATCTACGGTTTTAACTAAAGAACACATACTTATGGACATAAAGAGCATAGATTTACCTAAGATTATAGACAAGTTTTTAAACACGGAGCAGTTATGGATCTACGCCTTCATGTTTTTATAAAACCTATTCTTTGAAACCACATGACTAAAATCTATCAAAATTGTAGTCCAATATGTTAGATTGGTATTCATTCTGACCCATCTGGTATTATCCTACTATAATACAATTATGAGGATACCGATGTATTTATATTCAGATGTATTTATCAGTGTGTTTTGGAATTTCACGTATCAATCTATGCAACCTGACCAATAGACCCGCCTGACCCGTTTAAATGCATCGACTCATCTGACCCGTTTAGATAAAATGACCCATCTAATCAGTTTAGAGATAATTTGACCCATTTTATGTGTTAACAGTTAAAATTGTCATTATCACTATAGATGTTCTTTGGATGTAATAAAAGATGCTGCATTTAAGACGTAACGAATTCTCTATTTAAATCAAAGGCAAAAAAATCAGCTAAACGGATTGAAGAACAACTAGACATGCCTATTTCTAAATGCATACAGGAAATAGACATGCCTATTTTCTAATACCATCAAAACAACTAGACAACTACTCAGATGATCCTCCTCGGACACCAACACATAGTTATCTGACTATACCATAAAACAGAACCTGTTGAACAACTAACTTAATTCACCCTTTGTTCACCAAAATACCATATATTCATGTCTACATTTCCACCCTTATAAAGAGGCACACCTCATTCATCGATCACCCACAACAAGACTGTGTATTTACAAGGGGACATCAACATGAAGAATATAGCCCCATTCACCATAATTGAAGGGCTCTTCCAATCTAGTTACATTTCCAATCCAGATGTTTCAGTCATCAAAATAGCAGCCCAACCTCACTACATGACAAGAGAAACAGATGTGTACTAGCATCACTAGCCTAGAAACACACAACTTCAATTATATCCAACCTATCCTCCTTTAGCAATACATAGAGAGGACCAAGAAGTGTCATCTTTCACCACTCTATATTCCTCTCAACATGCATTGCACACCCAAACCATTTACCCTTCATAGAGGTATGATAACCTACCTTAGGTACATTTTTTAACCAAGTAAGCCCAAAGTGACCCCAAGATAGTACAATCATACCAACCAAGGCCAATCTGTTTGAAACTATCATGATCATTAAGGTTTATATAAGTTTCATTATGTCTAATAAACTTATATAATCTGAAAAAGTCAAAAATAAGCCACAAAAAAGTAAGCTTTTATGAAACATAAGCCCGAACCAAATAAGCCATAAGCCAACTAATATAGAAGATAAGCAGTCTTGAAGGTGTTTGAGATAGCTTATCCAATATGGTTATCTTATTATTAGTAAAACAACCTATTTTGAATAAGCAAGTTAGAGTTGCTCACTCCAAGTGCTCATATCTTGGTGGGGTAATGCAGAATAGTCAGCCAGCTTAATGACATTAGAAATCAAAAAAATAAGATTTGTGTGGAATCTTTGTTTTTTCTATTAGCAAAAAGTAAAGTTGTACTTAACTAACTTGATACCATTTATAATCGGCACAAACTGATATGAGAAGATATGATGTATTTAGAAAGATATGATATTTGTCCTTATTATTAACTTTTTATCCATTTCGCTGTAGGTACTCGAGTGTCCTAACAGTATGGCATTGTGCTTACTAGCTGAAAATTGGAAAACTTACGGTCTGAATGCTACTTCTAAGGGAAAAGATGATGTTGTTGACAGGTTATTGGCAATTATAGTTGATCATGGATTACGTGCAGAGAGTAAAGATGAGGTAGAAATGGTTCAATAAAGAGTCTTGAATCAATCTGGGTAATAAATTTTCTCCATTAGCTGTTTTCGGTAAAGAAAACCTACCAGAACAAGAGATGGTTAATGTAGGATCTTCATAGGAATCAGATGTGAGATTGCCCATTGTGAATGGGCAGATGGTAAGCCTAAACTGGGTTATTTGCAAGAAGCAGCTCGAGATATGAGGTGCCAATAGTTCTGGTGCGTGAGTGTGTCCCACGTTCATCAAGTCCGTGAATTGCTAATTTAGTTGTATTCCTTGTAGTTATGAACAATTACAGCGTATTTGTAGTCAACACCGGATAGGGGTGTTACTGATAGCTCATCATGCTGATGATCAGGTTTGGTTCGATACAATACAGTTAGAGTTGATAATTGAAGGTGTCACTTTAGATTCCCCAAAACATATGTTTTTTATGCCAAGAAATGAATAAAATGCAGGCAGAACTATTTATTTTAAGACTATCTCGCAATAGTGGCGTGCTTAGACTTGCTGGTATGGAATTGACTACCCAATTGTTCGCTACACATTCCAATCTTGATGGAACTTCATATATCATTCTTCTTGTTTGACCAATTTTGGATTTTACAAAACAAGATTTGTACAAGGTCAGCTATTTTTCTTCTTTTTACTAGACTCAAACCTGTTGGTCAAATAAACATTTTATTGTTAGCATCCATGTTTTGATAACTTTTATCTCATTGCTAGATATGTAAAGGGAGCAAACAGGAGTGGGTGGAAGATCCTGTTGGGTTTTTACAACTAATTAACCTCTAATCTATCACAAATACGCAGCGGAAAAGATAGATCACGTATAGAATATGTAATTAACAAAGGGATCAAGAACGCATACCTTTTTAGCAATTAACGAATACACCGTCTTGAATATACGCGTGTGTATAATAAATAATACAATGCGCCCCAAGTAATCAAAGTAGATAACCTCTATGATATGCACACACTACACGTCATCGAGATACGCTAAGATGCTAGTCCTTTCTTCATGATAAACAACCGAACACCTTGTTCATGCTTTTATGTTGAATCAAACAAACCAAGAAAACCTTTTTGGGATTTCTTTACTGCCGACAGTAAGTAACCAAAAGGGACAAAACTCTATGTATTCATGCATGATATGTTCATGCATAACATACGCATTTATCATGTTAATGGTCATTAACCAATAGGGAGTCAATACTACCGATCGATCTAATAAAGAGAAAAGGGATTTAATAATCGTATATCATGTGGTTTTGTGGTGTGTTATTTATGAAGCCCTAAAAGTGTTTATATAGTCTCCAAACTTGTTCTCCAAGTTAGACTAAAATACTTCCTCAAGATTCATAAATCCACACTCTCCTCCCTTATTTTTTCCTTGGTTTGACCGGTCACAACCAACACCCCACGGGTTTGGTTTTTGTACTAACAAGTCCTTCACTTGTTAATATCTGTAAATTATTATCAAACGTCTAACGTTATAATTAATGACCGTTTAATTATTTCGTGAAACATATTAATTACATTAATAAACGTATCCTCTGTGTAAACGTGTGTGCCCCTATAGGCTCACGTAATTTCCTGTTGTATATTTATTTATGATATGGACATATCCCAACAGCTCCTACTTGGACATGTCACAAATAAATATAACAACATTGGTAAGCGTCTGGCAACACGCCAATGTTCCCAAAAATACCTGAGTATACTTTCATAAAGTCACAGTTAAATGATTTAAGTATTTACAATCCCTTTGTTTCTGATACAGTGTTAAAAATGGATATGGATCAAAGTCATTCCATTATTTAACGATTCTGTTTCTCGTATATATGATTAATCTAGATTACCAAAAATCATTGAGACATATCTACATGAGTTTTTGGGTGCGGCCACACATACATCTGATTAACCCTATGAGGGGCCCAGTGGCATCATACTTCAACTATTGAAGGAACAAATTCTCTATTGACTACGAGTAGCAAGTCATATGCTTCAAAAACACTTATGAAAATAGTCCTTATTAGCTACCTTATTCAGGATAACTTAAACTACATCAAGAAGGAGTATCCACACATGCAAGACCTACTTCTATCTCAAGTCTAAAGATTTAGCAAATTAAAATCACTTACAAGATTCACTTAATGACGCCGATCCATAAAGTGATAATCTTGTTAGTTGGGGAAATCCAATATTCATCTTATGAATATCATGTGAGTTTGGCAGACACTTCCTTTAATATCCAAGATATCACCAATCACTCAGATTTGCCTTAGTTCAACAATATTCCCACATTGTTGATCGACAACGGACTAATTTAGAATAATAAATATTATTCATGGATTAAACATGCAAATATAGGACACAATTTATATTAAATATAACCCACATACCTCGTATCATTATCATTAATAAAATTGTCTAAAACATCCCTTATCCAAATACTAAATAGATCAAATGCATGAAAATTCTAGTTGACAAATCATGCCTCAAGATACGACAATCGTACTTGTTGACAAGGCTTAGATTTCATAATTTCAACTAGATTTGATCTTTAGGAATTTTGAGAATACTTATTTCAAGAATTCAATAAGTGAAGTTCTTGAATATGTATGATGATTGTTTGTTCATATATATCCAAATATCTCGACACACTATATCTCATAAGGTGTGTAACATCAACTATTGACACAATCATCTTCCACAGCTTCCAAAACTGTAAAGCATTCTTGTTCTTTAATGTATAATGCAACTATACTCTGAGTCGAGCATAATTAGTCCAAATGGTCTTCATCAAACATGAAATCATACCATAACTAGCATTGAGTGTCATCTCAATTAGATTTAGCATTCGTGTACATAAACATCCCCATGCCTTTAAAATCCGTAAATGATGAATATTCTCTTAATAATGTTTGGCACCTTATGAACTCCAAGTTCATTGGTTTATTCTTATTACACAACAAATTGTTACAATATATATATCCTTAGATTTTCATTACTATAGTCAAATCCATAGTCAAAGAAGATTTCTAAATCCAAACATATTCTATTAAAATATTCAATTTAATGATTATCTAATAACTTTCGATTAAATACCAATGTTGTCAAATCATCTTGCCAACAAATATCAAAGCAGGTTCTGTTCTATGGTATTGTTAGATAACTATGTGTTGGTTTCCGAGGAAGGCATCATCTGAGATAGTGTCTAGTTGTTCCGGATTGTATTTGGAAATAGGAATGTCTATTTCCTGTATGCATTTGATGTAATTGTTTTGTTAATAAATAATATTCACCGGTTCATCAAATAAAACAGTCTATATAAGTTATACTTCAAATTGCCAACAAATATCAAAGCACTTTGAGTTATACCTCAAATTGCCAACAAATATGAAAACACTTTGAGTGAAAAACAACACCCATGTGCAAACAAAACACCTTTGGCTCATTTGAACACGTAAACCATTTTTAGCACATTATGAGCTCATTTACAAACAACAGCCATGTTCAAAGCAACTATTATGGCCTTTTACGTTACAAAAACATAAGCAAGAGTGACGGATAGGGCAGGTAATCCAGACATCGTTATGAAACTTGATGTAGTACATGAAAATGATGCTCAATGGTGAAACCTCACGTCTGCTTTGCTATATGTCCATTTTGATATTGAATTTCTTAACTTTCTCTATAGATGTCATAACCGCAAACACTTCCGGACAATTCTTAGATTGCTTCAATCTGTTTAGCTAGTTTTTTTGCCTTTGATTTAAATAGAGAATTCATTACGTCTCAAATGTAACATCTTTTATTACATCCAAGGAACATCTGTAGAGACAGTGACAATTTTAACTGTTAACACATCAAATGGGTCAAATTATCATGGGTTATTTTATCCAAACAGGTCAAATGAGTCGTTGCATTTAAACGGGTCAGGCGGGTCTTTGGATTCAGATTGGTCATGTTGCATAGATTGATACGTGCAATTCCAACACACACTGATAAATACATCGGTATCCTCATAATTGTATTATAGTAGGATAATATTTGATGGGTCAGAATGAATGCCAATCTAACAGATTGGACTCCAATTTTGATAGATTTTAGTCATGTGGTTTCAAAGAACAGGTTCTACAAAAACATGAAGGCGCAAATCCGTATCTGCTCCGTGTTTAAAAACATATCTGTAATCTTTGGTAAATCTATGCTCTTTATGTCCATAAGTATGTGTTCTTTTGTTAACGCCGTAGATAATTAAGATCGATGGTTTTAACCTTTGATTTCAGTCTCATGGTGATGAAAGCGGATAAGGTCACCTTTTGCCTATCAGAAATAAAGATTACTATTATCTTTGGCATCTGTGATATAGAAATCTGTTGGTTTAGAGTAAACTTCATCCTTGGGTAGAAAAGTATTCTGCTTTCAAGTTTGTAAAACCTGTGGACAAAATACCACGATAGATGCTATAGTGAATAGGTCGCGGTCAAGCAAACATCAATTATTGAGTTTAATAGGCCTAACTTGGCTTGTCCAAGCTATTAAGGTTCTAACTAGAAGCCTTTAGTTCTAGTCCTACTTTGGTATTAGTATTGTCATTTAATTACTAAAAGTGTAGAGATTAGCATATGGCCAAAGGTCAGCTATTCTAGTGTAATTAGTGCTTTTTTCCATCAATTAAAGCTTATCTTAAACATGCGTGCACTAATTTGATTTAGTTTCAGGTTCTTACATCCATCTTTTATATCAAAATAATGGAGGTGGTAAAATGGGTGGGTTGGGTAACGGGTCACTGCAAAAATTTAAACTGGTGACAACAAGATGGGTTAATTTGGAATAACTCCTGTCCAAATTTGTGGCGATGGTAATGTTTAGTGTGCCGAATGTGATCTTGGTACATATTTGAATACATGACCATAGATATGTTATAGCGTCTTTTAACATTTAACAGACTTAATGTTTATTATTTTACAATAAACATAAATATATTTAACTAAAGTAATTCCGAACGTCAACTATTGGCTTCAGTAGTAATTTTAAGTTAATCAATATTACTTTATTATTTGGGACATTCCAAGAGCACATAAACCTTTTACTCAAAGTAGTCTTTAAATCAAGATTACTTCATTATTTTGGACATTCCAAAAACACATAAACATTTTACTTGAAGTAGTCTTTAATTCATATCTCGACATATTGTTTCTTACCTTACGGTCAAGAGAACCTTTAATCATATCGTTATTGTCATGTGTTGTACCTTGCACACAATAAAGATTTCTCCCACTTGTGCATGGCACAACATCATACACATAGTAAAACCACACGACATTCGTTTGTTTATACAGACAATATGATAGTGTCACAGATATTAGCTTTACAAGTAGATATAGAACCACTTTGTTTAACAAGAAATAACACTTGACTATCCTTAAAAACATAAGTATCTATAGTCAGAAAATTATATATTATCTCAAGATAAACAAGAAATAATCTAGGTTACTACCAAGATAAAGAACCTTGTAGCTCCCACTGAATTCGACAACATTGCAAGTGTTCCATAACCAGTGAAAACAAATAGTGATCTATTTATTTCCAACCTAAATTTGAAATCAAATTATAACATTTAACTTGGATTTCAAAAGTTCTACTATGCAGATGAGGGACTATCCATCAATGCTATTGATTAACTTGAAAATTGGGCATGCAATTTCCTCCTTAATTTGGATTAAGACAAACAACTAGATATATTATCCTAGTTTGCCTTTACCATTTTGCGGTAATAATGGTATTTTTCTAATCAAGAACTCATAAATACATCTTACATTAAGATGTTACCATTTGATAGCTTTAAGAACATATTCTCTAGTTATCTATATGTCTTATATCTTTCAAAATATTCACCATGAAATCTATATGAAAATATAAGTCATGCAATATACTTAACTTTTAAGCTTGCTATGAGTTTGATTACATTAGGACAATTCCTACGTTCCTATTATAACTTTCCGGAGCAAGAAAGATATTAGGAATGAGTCTCCATGTTCCTTACAAGGAAAGGAGTCTCGGTTTGACTTCTTTGATAAAGAAACAAACCATTGTTTACGGTTTTATCGTTGCATTAATACTATTAATAAAATCGCAAAATTCAATTTTAGTATTTTCGATAATACTCCTTGAAGAAAATTAACTACCCATGTTTAGTCAAATAAACAATTAATTTTCTAAGGATAGGATCCTACTTGACATACCACCACCACATCAGTTGATCTGCTAGTGATGGTGTATTCAAAAGGTAATCAACGATTGATAATTCACAACTTTTGTAACTCCTAAACCATATGGGACTTACTTTATTACAATAATATCTAGTAAGCATGTTTCATCCCATCTATGCCGCGTGTTAATAGGTCTAACCACAACAACGCTAAGTCGTCCAATCAAAAACAGTGATTATGTAACACTCACCGTCTCACGGAAAAGCGTATAATCACCTTGAGATTGCAAATCTACACACGTCTCACGCATAGTAAAGAGCAATCTACAAGTGTTTTTACAAATTGGATGGCAACAACTTAGTTGAAAAATAGTATTTTATTTGACGTGTCAAATATGTAAGAAGAAGCATGCTTACATCTTCGTATCATAGATTTTAATAAAAACTTTTACTCAATTAAGTTATTTATTACGGTATCACCTATTATCATTGTATCTTATACATAAATAGTGAGACTTAAAAATGACAATTCAACATATCTTTAATAGAAAGATTTGCTTTTATAGCGGAACAGATAAAGAATGATTAAAAATCATTCAAACCCTAGACCATTCGCGACTTCCTACATAGTATACATGGTAAGGAAACTACAACGTAGTCAGGTATTATAGGGTAATGGTATCTACAAGACCGAAGTCTTGATGAGTCTCCCCGTACCTTATCCTTGCAACTATATAGTACTTTTGCAAATTACGTCATTGATAAAAATTAAAACTTTAATTTAAAGAATACATTATAAACTATAAATTGCTAGTCTAGTCATGGAAGATTTTATATCGGATGTAAGCCGAATCCACTTTTGACCTTTTGCATTAGATAGTCCATAATAAATCTTATTTCGATAATCCTTTAGACGCATGTTTATATTTGTTTTCCGAAAAACCCTTTTATTTTCTCACAAGTCAAACTTAAAATAAAACAACATAAACACAAAACTAATACATATAACACTTATTTCAAAAGAAATACTTAACAATTAAGTCATGCAAATATCCATTATGATCCTAATTATCTAATAATTAAAACATGTATATATTCATATAAGGCTCCTTCGTCCTAAAAACTCCGGCCACATCCATCGATATAATCGATTGCGTAAGCCATATACAAATATATACCACATAACACATAAAATTTAAAACAACCTTTAGGCCCCATTAAGACATAGCTAAGGTCTTCCCTAGGCTTTTAAGTCGTGGGATCAACCACATAAATTTAATGTCTATGTTTTAATTCCTGATCATCATATTTGTATAAAACCCTTTTAACAATTAACAAGATTTATATCTCATATCTCTTCATGATAAATTGCGTGTATTTATCATGGATGCCGAATTAACAATTAATTTTAAACATAAAACTGATCAATTAACAATTAAACGCATCAAGTTTTATCCATAAAATTTCATACAACCTAGAATTCGTCTAATTAATTTTATAATCAATAAAGATTGAATCTTGATGCACAAAGATCGAATCTTTATGCATAAAACGCCCAAAGGGCTTAAAAAATTAATCAAGAATCCTAATTTGTCAAATTTTATTACTATTTCTTTGTAACTACAAATGGGTTTTTACATCTATTTAACCATTAAATATATCACGAGTACGCAGCGGAATAAATAAAACACGTATAGAATATGCAATTAACAAAAGGATCAAGAACGCGTACCTTTTAGCAATTAACGAACACCGTTCTTGAATATACGCTTGTGTATAAATCGAATACCACGCAAACTAAATAAGTTACCAAAGTAGATAACTTCTATGGTGTGCATACACTACACGTCACTGAGATACGTTAGGATGCTAGTCTTTGCTTCACAAATTAAACAAAACAACACAACACAATGTTCTTTGTTTTTCTTATTTTGTATGATCGAACAAAAGAACATTTGTTGCTTTCCCTTGACTATCAACCCATTATGTATGATCGAACAAAAACCTTAATTGCTTTCTGTTGACTTTCAACCCACAAAGATAAGAGATATACAATCAATGTATGTGTATGACTTTTATCATGCATAGCATGATCATACATAACATACATGATATTTTCATCATATGAACACCCCTATGTATCTGTCGAATGGAATAAATAAAGAATAGAGGTTTTGTCTTTTGTATATTATGTATCAAACATAATCATCGGTTAGGGATTTTATATGTCGTCACATCTCTCTCGCCGAATGACTGAGTTAAGGTATATATAGCCTCAATACTTGTTCTCCAAGTCATACTCAAACATCTCCTCTTGTTTTCTAGAAATGACATTCGGACCCCTTCTTTTCTGTTTCAACCATTTAATTAGTTCGTGAAACGGGAGCTTGGGAGGGGATAGTGAGGGGAGGGGGGGTGTAGTATACAATAAATATATTAATTACATTAATAAACGTATCCTCTGTGTAAACGTGTGTGCCCCCATATGCTCATATATTTCTGGCCGTATATTTATTTATGATATGGACATATCCCAACACGTAATTCCCTAAAGAAATAAGGTTTTTAATATGCTTCGCGCTGACCTGTTTCCCCGCTTCTTTATGCGTTCAGATTTGAGTACGTGATCCATGCATGTCCACTACAGAGTCATACGAAAGGTTTTTAAAATCAGTGATACAAAGTTGTTTTGCATGCCTCTTTGTACACGCATTTGACACATTTATGTGCATACCCCTAGGAAAATTTTAAGTCTATGCCATCCAACCGTAGAACACGTGCACTTGGTTTGAGTCTCTTTGTCAGACCCTGGACCCTTACCAACCCATGGTGAATTTTGCCTACTCGTCAGACCTTTGACGATTTTTACACGTTCTCGTTTGGTCGACTTAATTCGAGTCTCTTTGTCAGACAACATATCACATTGTAATCATGTTGATCTCTCCATATCTCATCTTCTTCATTATGCTCAAATAAACCTACGAAGAAATTTTTGCTTCTAAACTACTCTAGGGATCAAATAACGAAGAATGAAAAAGACTAGACCGAAAACGGAGTTCGTTTGACCCAAAACGAGTCAAAACAAAATCCTGTACCCGGACCCGTTCTTTAATAGTAAATTAATTGGGTAGTTAATTCTATTAAGAATTTAATTATCAAAAATACTAAATTGAACTTTCTATGTTCTGATTAATTGTGTTTTGCAACATAATTCGTAAACGAAAGTTTGTTTTTCTTGAAAAAGACAAACATAGTCTCTTTTCCTAGTAAGAAAAGGTGAGACTTACTCCTATCTCTTCTCATTGGTTGACAAGAATAAGATAGGGTTATAATTGAATTATTATCAATTATATTACTCACTTTATCTTTGAAAGATAACATATTTTGTGTAACTAGAGAACTTTTTTTGTCTATAGCTACCAAAATGACGACATCTTGCACTTGTCACGATGTATGAGTTTAAACCGCAACGAGTAAAGAAAATTGCTAGCAGGTCTTCTAGGCATATTTTCTTGGACTCATTTCATTCCTTATAGTGCTAAACACCCTTGTGGCTAGGCAGACCGATTAAGGAGGAATTGCATGCTAAAAAGTTTAAGTTAATGAAAGCATGAATGGCTAGTCCCTCATCTACATAAGTAGAATTTCATATACTATGTTCAATACCTAAGTACATTTCTACGTGTAGGCATTTTGAGTGAATATGAAAGTAAATAAATCGCTATTTGCTTTCTACTGGTAATGTAACACTTACAATGTTGACAAATCCAGTGGGAGCTTTGTGATTTACTACTGAAAAGACATTCATGTAATGTTGTAAAATTCAGTGGGAGCTACAAGATTCATTTCCTTGTTAGTTGCCCATATTATTTCTAACTCGCTTTGAAATAATTTATTACTTTCCGAATATGAATGACCATTGTTTATGGAAAATTGCATTTTATTTTATAGATAACCCGTTGCCTTTCCGATGTTGCTTTTCGAAGCGTTTTCTATAGAATAATAACCCACAATTCCTTATTAAACGTTATGGTTCGAAATCTACTTGTAATATCTATGACACTATCATATTGTTTATACTTTTGAGCGCGTGTCGTATAGTATTAAATAATGTTGTCCCATATACAAGTGGGAGAAATCTTAAGTGTGTGCAAGGAACAACATATAACAATATGATTATTGGTTTCTCTTGACCGCAAGGTAAGAAAGCTAATAAATCTACTAGGACTTCAATACACGCGTTGTTTGTTGCCCTATTACATTTAAGTGTCAAGATATAAAGTAAAGTTACTTCAACATCTTGACTACATGCTTTAGTCAAAATAATTATGGTTAAATTATATGATCATAATTATGAAGTATGTAATTAACTTGAAATTACTATTCAACTCAAGAGTTTGCGTTCATTATTACTTTAGTTAGAATAATTATGTTCTTGTTAAGACATAATTATAAAGTCCTTGAATTTATCAATGACTCATAACATAAAGTAAGTAGTAAAATTGTTATGTCTTCTTGATTAACACATGAACAATAAGGTCCTTGAATTAATCAAAGATTTATAACGTATACTTGACATGTTCTGTTTTCTTGTAAACGCATGAACATAGAAGTTTTGAACTATTCAAAGAAATATACGTTATAGCATGCACTTGGTTTTAAAATACTTTGTAATCAATTTGGCTTGACTCAATTGACAAGTATTTGATCCAAAGAGAATTAAGTTGTCTAAGGAATTTTGATGGAGTCTTACAATTCCAAATACTCATAGAATATCACATTATTACGGTATGTCTAATATGATGAATATATTCATATTGTTTGATTTCTGATAACTTAAATGGCTCTACCTCCAAATCGATCAAGGTTAGAATTTTACGTGTGTCATGGATACACTCAATAAAGTTTCAACCTAGAAGGTATTCAAGACATCATCTATTTATAGATTGGGATGAATCCCATTATGTCTTGATTAAAGTTCTGAAATTTGTTAATATCTTATGAAGCATATTATTAACAAGCTAGAGATAAGAACTGTAAAATGTATTTTATTGTCCCAATTAAGAACAATTTATTGTTGCTTAAATGCTTAGTATTTAGAGAAGTATTTCTTCTTACAAAAGTAAGTGGGAGTGTCTATAGATCTTGAAGATATTCAAGAGCAAAATACATAACCTTCATAATTCACTTGCTGATGTCATACTAAGGTTTAGCATGAAAATGTTGATCCAAAGTATAATGTAACTCTCATTCATAAATCCGCAAGGATACCTCATCAATGGAATGATATTTTAATATCAATGCTGAGGAATATAAGTTAGAGGATCATAATAAACCTACTAACTAATAAGATGAATTATCACATCTTGGATCTGATAAATATCTTAGAAATATGAATGATAAGATGCAGTCCTTAAAAGACAAATCAATGTTATTAGGTTGATTGATCTTTGACCAAAAAGTAAACCTGTGAGGTTAGAATGAGTTTCTTTTGAAGAAAGGCTCATAAGGATAAAATTATATACGGGTTAAT
>BQNB010008659.1:0-64088 GCA_026074375.1 Tanacetum coccineum
TTTTATACAGCTATTTATACAGGAATTAACTTATGGAATCAAGTGCAGGAAATTTTTCATCAAAAACAAAAATTTCATTTTCACAGAATGTGGAGATAGCGTCACGATTTACACGCGACGCCATCACCACAATACCTGTGACGGGGTCAGGATTTTCCTGATGGCGTCAAATGCCCAGGTCTAGAAAACTTATAGTTTTAAAAAAAATAAAACTTGCATAACATTTAAAATATGTACTCTTCTTTTATAAACTTGCAAAACCAATGAGTTTGACAATTCTCTCATCCTATCTTTACTGCTTTATCAAGTCAAACCCTAAATTCACATTGTATATTTGTATATCGCACATGTTATGCTTGGTGTAGTTATCTTTGTCTTTGATTACAGGTTATATTTGACGAGAAGAAGCCTGGAAGTTATTAGGAAGTTTCATTGGATGATTCTTGGAGTACGATTTAACTAGTTATCGCATGTTTCTTCTCCATTATTGAGCAAACCAGGGGAGTACTAGTTTCTTTTCCTTATTTTCTTTTCCCTTTAATTCTTTTTTACGGGTACTTCTATAGAACATTGGGGACAATGTTCAACTTAAGTGTAAGGGGGAAAATAAGCCTTAAAAACTATTCTTTCATTTGCCATTTGCTTTGTCCTTAAAATGATGGGTAATATATCGAAACATAGCATAAGAGGTAAATTTTGTCCTAAATTAAATTTTTTTTTATGACACATACTGATGAAAATAGAGTATTAATAGCGTCTAATGGATAGGAATTTATATTACTATCACAAAAACCCTCAAATTCCACCCCTAAAATATGAGGTTTGCCCGTAGATATTATACCTTTAGCTTGTTCGAGTTAAGGAGTGAGCAATCATGTATGTCTATTCTGTTGTTACGGATGTGTATACGTAGTTTTGTCGCCTTTTCTGGAACATTGGTATTGGTTACTTTAGGATTATGAGAGTGTACCGGTAGTATATTAAGTTCTAGAACTTGTTTTTGTGATGCATCCTGAGACTGTATAGTAAGTATTAGGATTTGCTTGATAAGAGGAATTAGGATTAACCCATGTTTAAAACCTGTAATGGTTATGATGGTCACACCGATCATCTAACTATCCCACACCCTTGCCATGCACTCATCTTTAGTACAAGATACCCCTAGTACAACCCTTCAAGCCTATCCTTTTTCATGGTTCTTATAATTTTATGGTTAAGTCGGACTATTAATGAAGAGCATTGTTAACCCTTAAACTAATTGTTACACCCAAATTACCTTAGCCTACCTTGTATGTACTTACTTTTAGTACATTATTGTATTTAACCCGAGTTAATTATTGAGTACACGGCTGCTACGTCCTTATCCTTGTAAATACAGTTTAGGGATGATTGGGATTCATGGTAATATTTATTTTGTGGAAAAATGGGGAAGAAAAGTTAAGTCAATACCCCCATATATTTGTTAGATGATCTCCATGTTATTTTGATCCACCTCAAATCGGGTCATTAGTTAGATTGTAAATATCGAGTATGTAAAAAGCTCAAGTGTAGGGGTACGTGTTGTAAACCCCAAGTTATGATGTATTATGTTATTAAAAAAAGAGATTGGTGTAGAGTTGTGTAGAGTTTGTATATCTTTGTCCGAGTCTTGGCTTAGCAACAAAACCAGCGTGTATTCGTGTAAATAATTAGCTAACCCTTCCACTCCAAATTCACCCAAAGCCACCCAAATGTATCCCATCCGTTTTCGTTTCCATTATATGTTATCTTACACCTACACCCCACAACCCTTTAAAAGACCTCTTAGATAGTAATGAAATAAGGCTGAACGCCCAGCGGTAGGCTTTGATACTTTACACAAAGCCTATGGTAATTTATATGCTATGTCAGGTACTGTGTGTTTGTTTTTATTCCCTTTTTTGTTATAAATTTTTTTAAACCCTGAGAGATAAGGAGTAAAATACCAAACACTTATGTGAGGTGCTGTTCCTAGGCGCTTTTGTGATTTTAAATTACGAGGTCTAGAAGGTTGTGTTGTAAAATACTTTTAAAGAATAGGTTAAAATGACCCTCATATTGTTATTGTCTAGGTAGAAAAGCCCATTTGATTAAGGACAAGCAAATCCCAAGTGTAGGGGTATTTGATGAGGTGTTATTTTATACACTTTTTCGGGGTCGTTTAACCCCCTAAATCATACATTTATGCCCAAAATAGGTATTTAATCATTCCTTTTCAGGTATTCAGTATTTGGAAGGCATTTGGAAGAAATACACGTGACTTGGGCTCATTTGGAGAAGAAACAGACAAGAATACGGACCTACACCAACATCTCTTAAGAATTTCTACTCAGAGGCTGAAGACGGCGTCACAAAATACACGTGACGCCATCATAATTCCTACCATGACGGTGTCACAACATTCCACGACGGCGTCAGCTCGCAGGATCCAACCCAAGATCTAGAATATTCTACTCACGACGGCGTCACGATTAAAACGCGCTGCCGTCACAGCGATTTTCTATATATACAAATCCGTTTTTATGGTTTTAAGTGTGTAACTTTAGAGTAAAAGAAAAGGACGAACCCTAGTTCATTTAGCAGTGATAAAATCAAACATTTAATACTTTTTGGTGGCAAAATACCCCCTATATTACCTGCAAATGTTTCACAAACACTCGAAAACGAGATATTTTCTATTATTTTGTAGTTTTTACGAGAAATGCACAAAAGGGACAGGAAACAAGGGAAAAAGGACTTAAAGTGTAAATTTTGAAGAATGTTACGGCGTAACACCAAAAAAGTTTACACCGTAACATATATTAAGCAAGTACGAAGATCAAGGACAACGTTACGGCGTAACACCATATCTAGTTACACCGTAACCATATATTATTTATGGAAGGAAAATCTTGACAAAGTTAGAGTTACAGTGTAACACCAAATCTAGTTACGTACCTTAAACCATGGAAGATCCACAAACATAGAAATGACGATCACTATACTTAAAGAACATTGTTTTGAAGGTTACAATTGTAAATATTTTTCAAAAACAAAATACAAAATTAAAAAATTTTCAAAAACAAGAAAAAATATTTTTTACTATTTTTCAAACCTGAAAATCAAATAAAAATTTGAAAAATACAAAAACACAAAAATATAACTTAAAGATACATACACATATCTTCTCCATTTATATCAGTCTCATGATATTTTATTTTTCAAAAAGTGGTTCTTTAAATGAAAAATCAATGTATCATTAACTGAGGGGGAGTAAAACATTCAAAATGTTCTTTCACTGCTAAAATATGTGGTTTGTAATCAAAATCCATTTACAAACAAAGGATTTCTTTTTAAAACATCTTTAAAAAATCATCAAGTTTGAAAAATTCAAGTGTGCAAAATTGCAAGAAATAACAATCTCTTGAATAAGTTCTTTAGTTAGACATTTATTCGATGGGGAGTTATGAAATTATTAATTTTCAAACATCTTCTCAAGAATGTTCAAAGTGCAAAATTAACTATCTTTCGATGAAGTTCTTTAATTCGATATTTTATTAAGGGGGAGTTATAAATTTTTCAGTCAAATCATCATCAGAAAAAATAAAACGCAGCGGAACAAGCACCTATCAACGGATCCATAGAGTCATATGATCAATCAAAGTTAAAACAAGAAAGTAGTACCTTTGTAGCGTGATTGGTAGAATCAAATGGTGACCTTCACCTTAACACAACACTTCCAATGAAACCAAGTAACCAATGGAGATCACCTCTATGATGTATCCACACTACACTTCCTTGTATACCAATAGATGCTAGTCTTAACCTCGTAGCCTTGTAAAATACTTTTGAATGAACAAGATACAAAAGTTGGATCAAGAAAAACAAAAACACATGTCTGTATATGTTTATATGATGTGTTATATAGAGAGAAAAGAGGAGAGGATTTATGGTAAATTGGTAATCAAATTAATGAGAGAATATCTCATATTTATTTACCATAAAAACTTGATTTTATCCTCATTTTAGCTCCATATGGCCGGCCACCCTAGAAGGGTATTAGTGGGCTTTCTTAAACTTTTAAAGTACACTACTTAGTTATTAGAAGCCAAATATTGATCTCGTGTTACGTAGGTTATTTATATACCGTAAATACAATAAACACAATATATAAAATGGTACCTCAGTGTACATGTGTGTGACCCCATAGGCTCACATGTGTCTAGCTATATAATTAGTTATTATGACGCGAGCATACTCTAACAGATGAAGTGTCATTTTATACACTTTTTTGGGGTCATTTAACCCCCTAAATCATGCATTTATGCCCAAAATAGGTACTTAATCATTCCTTTTCAGGTATTTAGCATTTGGAAGGCATTTGGAGGAAATTTACATGACTTGGGCTCATTTGAAAAAGAAACAGTCAAGACTACGAACTTACACCAACATCTCTTAAGAATTTCTACTCAGAAGCTGGAGACGGCGTCACAGATTACACGTGACGCCGCCACAACCCATCTCAAGACGGCATCACAATATCTCTAGACGGCGTCAGATTGTACGACCCAACCTATTATCTAGAATATTCTATTCATGAAGGCGTCACGATTAACACGCAACGCCGTAACAACGATTTTCCTATATATACAAATCCGTTTTTAGGGTTTTAAGTGTGTAACTTTAGAGTAAAAGAAAGGGACGAACTCTAGTTTGTTTAGCAGCTGTTAGGGATGATTTTAGGGCCTTAAAACCCTGTTGTACTTCTCTCAATTCATGTTTTAATTAAGTAAGACTATCTTAATCATTCAATATGTCTTGTTGTGTGATTCTTATATGTTCTTACTTTATCTTTAACATGCTTGGCTAAACCTTCTATTGTGTTTATTTATGATTGTATGAAATCTAGGATGTAGATCTTAGGGGTGTTGCTTCTTGTGAAGAATATGTATGTTAGGTCTTAGAAAACCAGCTTTTGTCTGTATCACTGTTGATATGTCTAGGAAAACATGATTGTGTAGAAAGGATACCATCGGGTAACAATCTTCATACTACCTTACCCCTTATATGGTTGATCCACTCTTAATATATTTCAAATGCATTTAATATACTCTTAGGGGCCTTGTAATAGTCTTCATACTCCTTTATTTGTGCATTGCCTTAACGGAATATTAAATAGACGACGGGTTCATGTAATTTGTTCATGACTTAGGAAATAATTACATTGATTATCACAAGTGTGACAAAGCAACAACACTAGGAGAAGCAATCTAGGGAGTAATACATGATTAAATAAACACGGTATTTTATTATATTGTTATCACTAGTAGCTTAGTTTATATTTAGTTTAATAGCTAAAACCAAAACCACCTGTCCAATATATGATTTCACCTACTTTCATAAAATATAAAAACATAAAAAGAATCTTCTCTCAACCCTTAGAATTTTGTTAGACCGTGATCAAGCCTTCCCACACTATTCCCCTGAGAACGATAACAACCCCCCGAGTCTTGCCTAGGGAGTTGTAAAACTTCTTGTAGAAGTCCCTTACGAAAACCGCAACAACTTCCTCGTTGAGAGGACATTCTTTATCAAGGTGAGCTCCTTCACAGATTTGACATCCAACTTGGATTGTATGAACATTTTCTTTTAGCTTCTGCATATCGTGTCCCAAGTTATCCAGATTACTTATAACTGCAGCAAGTCCATTAGTATTACAATTACTACTAATGTTCCTGCTTGATGTCCCATCGTGCCACATTTGAGAGTGATCAGCCATAGTTTAAATTACCGTTAAAACTTGAGTAGGTGTCATCCTAGGAATTGGTCCCTGCAAATCAAACAATTGACGGTTCATAATGCTCAAACCTTTATAAAAGATGTTTACCTACCTCTGGATAAAGGCCTTTTTAAGGAGGTCCTAAGCGTTGACAGCTCCTAGAGTGAGTCTATCCACCCATCTTTTAGCGGATCCAGTAAGAGTGAACAGGAACACACGTAGTAGTACTGCATCTTTTGATACTCCGGGAATATTGAATAAACTTACTATGTTGAGGACTCGATCAATATAATCGTAGGCATCCTCATTCTTATTTCCGGAAAAGGTGTCTTCCCTTAATTCTCGCATGAATTGACTCTTGATCTCAAAGTTGACATTGCCCCTAATTTCTAGTTTAACCACGCCCAGTGCCTGGTTTTCTCATGACAATGCTAAGTATTAATCGATGGTGAGAGTATTGATGTCTACTCTCGCCATAGTTCATGCAGAATTTAGAAGTTAGAGAGAGAATGGAAATAATTACAAGAAATCAAATTAATACTAATTTTTAGCTCCCTGGGAGCGGCGCCAAAAACTTGATGCCTATTTTATTTTAAATATATTTTATTCAAGTTTTAAATTTATAAAACTCGATTCACTTGACAAATGTGCTAACGGGCAAAGAACCCAATCATGAGTAGTGTAGAGATGGTAAATCCGAGGTCGTCCCAAGAGCTAAGTATTATTAGTTTTAATTTGAAAGTATCACATTTTGAAAATGGTTTTAAGATTGATTGTACGATTAACGAGAAAGTAAATATGCGAAAAGTAAAAGTAGTAGAAGATATCAGGGAGAGAAGCATGCTAGCCAAGCCATTTTATTACTACCATTGTAGCTACGTTTTCCTGTGTAATGTTAAACCATGGTTTCATTAGTGGTTTCTAAATTCAACAGACCTGAATATATATATTTAGTCTGTATTATAATCCCTGCGATCCTGAATCCCCTGAAGGTCACGACGGTAGGGCAACAGGTCATAGTGATTAATCCCAACTATCCCAAGAACTAGTCTAATAACCTATACAGATTATTAACCCTCTCTGAATGAGTTCCTATGCTTTTAAAGTATATTAAGTTATAGAGGCTGTAACCTGGTCAGTTCTTACACTAGGTATAGGGTTTCAAACCTACCCTAGTACCCTTGTTAATCCCATGTTTAACTGGTAATCTAATAACAGGATTAACATGATCTAAACCACCTGCAATACTACCAAACCCAGGGGTACACAATAGTCAAAGGATATCTAACGAAACCATAATCTAACAGTAAACAAACATTATAACGATAGTAAATTCATGACTAGGCCAGCACTTAAAGTGCTTAGCCGCTTATAGCAACAAAAGTAAGATAAGTGTGATCTCCCTTTGACTTCTTGTGGAATTCATCAAGCTATGAAGGCCTTGGTCACCCCTTGGAACTGCTAGAGAATGGTTGATGTCAAATTGTCTGAATGAGGCCTCTATTTATATATTTCTAATACTTTATGGTGTAACCTGTTAGGGGTTTATGCCATAAACTGCTGACGCTTACTTTCCCTGTTACATGCTTAAAAGATGTTACGGCATAATCAAGTATTCATGTTACGCCGTAATGTTGACTTGGATGACTAAGCCTTCAATAATAATAATGTTACGACGTAAACCTTGAGTGTGGTTACGTCATATTGTCTCTAAATGACGTGTCTTGCCTTGAATAGGTTACGGTGTAACACTATCGTAGGGGTTACGCCATAACGTCTCGTAAGAATCCATATTATCTTCATTTTATCGTCCATTTCCCGTGTTTCTTATCACATACTTGCATTTTACCTGAAAACAACTAAATAATAGTAAATGTATTGAATTCAAGTATTTATAAGATAATTGCAAGTATTTTTGTGGGGAAATTGACAATAAAAAGTATCAAATATTTAATGTTATCAGGTAGGTGTCCTATGGGCTCTAGGTGTAGACCTATGCGTTCCTTGGACAGAAACTACCGGTTGTGGTTGATTCATTGGAACATCTACATTTACAAACACTGTCTCATACTCCTTATAGTCATCGGTGGCACAGATCTCTTTAGTTAAGAATGCATCCGAAATCAGCATCCCTCAAACTATCACATTCCCTGTAGTATAAACACTCACCAATGGAATATCATCTTTAATAATCCTCTTCAAGTCTCAGAGGAATGGATGGAAATTTCTTCATAAGATCAGCAATAATAAGTTTTGTGAAACAAGGGTACTGGCTGACATCCTTCTTCTGAGATACACAATTCATGAAATCCCACTAGAGAAGAGTAGCATAATAAACATTTGTTCGATTGACCACGACATGAAAAAGTTGCTTAATGTTGATTTTTGTCTGATCATGTCCTGATGTTCTAGTGGTGAAGCAGCGGTTGAACACCTTCAACATTGTTTGCCATGGTTGAGTAAGAAACTTCATGTAGAAGGCATTTACTTTGTCAACAACACCTTGATAGCCAACTGTGTGCATGAAGGATTCAATAATCTCAATGTTAACTGGTGCAACAAATGGATTGTCTAGAGTTTCCACTAGTAGTTGAAGGGTATCAAGAAACATATCAATAGTGTACACAATATTTTGTGTGTCCAGCTTGAATCTGATAGTATCCTTGGTGTCAAGCACCTTGCTAACTATTTTCGAGAATTGCTGTAGATACACGGCTAGAACATCTGCAGTAGTAGTAAGAGCATAACTCAACGGATGATCAAGTAAGATTTGTCCCACTATCTTGCATTCTGGTGAGCATGGGATACTTTGAAGCATAGCATAATTGTTACATCTCCTAATGCCTTGAAATTTAGGAACAAGTTGAGCAGCTAGAATGATTTGTTGAGCCATGTGGAATACTGTATGATGACATGAAGTGATTAGTGAAATGAGATAAAGGTTATGTAATACACATTTATATAATATTTTTGTCTCTTTCCACTCTATCTGTTTTATATGCTCTAGCAATTCTTTTTGAGCATATTTTGATCATTTTCTTTCTCATGTGTCAATTAGTGCTTTTTCGGGCACATGCCATACGCTTTATTCTTCTTTTTCTTTTGATCGTATTTTTGTATGCTCTGACATTTCTTTTTCGAGCATACTTAGATTTGCTTTTTCGCGTATGGATTTTATCTCTCTTTCTATTTTGAATTTCCTCACCAAAAAGAATTTGTGAAAAGATACTCTTTCAAGAATGATGAGGTGTCATTTTATACACTTTTTCAAGGTCGTTTAACCCCCTATATCGTGCATTTATACCCAAAATATGTACTTAATCGTTCCTTTTCAGGTATTCAGAATTTGGAAGGCATTTGGAGGAAATACACGTGACTTGGGCTCATTTGGAGAAGAAACGGACAAGACTACGGACCTACACCAACATTTCTCAAGATTATGTTCTCAGCAGCTGGAGACGGCGTCACAATTTCTACGTGACGCCGTCACAACGCATCCCATGACGGCGTCACAAGAATCTATGACGGCGTTAGCACGCACGATCCAGCCCATTATCTAGAATATTATCTTTCACGACGGCGTCATGATTAAAACGCGACACCATCGCAACAATTTTCCTATAAATACAAGTCCGTTGTTAGGGGTTTAAGTATGTAACTTTATAATAAAAAGAGGGTACGAACCCTAGTTCGTTTAACAGCTGTTAGGGATGAATTTAGGGCCTAAAAAACCTATTGTACTTCCTCCAACTCATGTTTTAATCAAGTAAGGTTTATTTAATCATTCAATATGTCTATGTATTATTTGATTAATCTATGTTCTTGCTTTATCTATAACATGCTTGGTTAAATCTTCTATTGTGTTTATTTATGATTGTATGAAACCTAGAATGTAGCTCTTAGTAGTGTTGCTTCTTATGATGGATGTGCATGTTAGGTATTAGAAAACCATCTTTTGTCTGTATCGGTATTGATATGTCTAGGAAAACCTGATTGTGTAGAAAGGATACCATCGGGTAACAGTCTTCATACTACCTTGCCCCCTTATATGGTTGATCCACTCTTAATATATTTCACATGCATTTAATATACCCTTGTTGGCCTTGTAATAGTCTTCATACTACCTTGCTTGTGCGTTGCCATAATAGAATATTAAATAGACGGCGGGTTCGTGTAATTCATTCATGACTTAGGAAATAATTACATAGATCATCACAAGTGTGACAAAGCAACAACACTAGGAGAAGAAATCTAGGGAGTAATACATGATTAAATAAATACAATCTTTTATTATATTGTTATCACCAGTAGTTTAGATTATTATTTAGTTTAATAGCTAAAACCAACCAACCTCTCCAATATATGATTTTACCTGCTTTCATAAAATATAAAAACACAAAAAGAATCTTCCCTCAACCCTTAAAATTCTGTTAGACCATGATCAAGCCTTCCCAACCTATTCCCTAAGTGAACGATAACAACCCCCCGAGTCTTGCCTATACAACTACTACAACAATTAGGTGTTATGCTTAGTGAGTTGTAAAACTTTATATAGAAGTCTAACGACGATCGCATCAAGATTTTGGCGCCGCCGCATGGGGAATAGTTAGGTTTCGATCATAGTTTAACTTAGTTCTACTCGCTTGAATCCTTTAAAGTGTGATTTAATTCCTGTCATTAGCTTTCTTGTAGTCTATCTTTTTCTTTGTGCCCTTTGTTCGTAACATTTGTAAATTTGTAAATTATAATGAATAGGTATGGTTATTCTAGCGTAGGTAGGTTTGATGTATTCTTTCGTAATCAACTCTTGGTGTTCCAACAACATCAAGATGAATCTCTTTGCGATTCGTGGACTCGTTTCAAAGACATAATCTAAAAAATCCCAAATCGTGGCCTTAGTATATGGACCTTAATTGAAATCTTTCTTATGCATCTTGACTCGTTATCCCGTCATATCATCAATTTGACAATAAAAGGGGATCTTAGAAAGTTTAGTGATATAGGAGCATGGTATGCCATAGAGGATTATGCCCAATATGATAAAAAATGTAGCAACCCAACAAGCGTTATTTCTGATGAAACAATAGCAAATCCAAATGCTTAAATAGTTAGGGATGATATGGTTAGAGTACATGTACCTAGGTGCATGGCATGGTTAGATTATGATGATAATGTAGATAGCCTAAGTACGATGGATAATGAGGTAGGAGTTACAAGCCCTTAGAGTGCCACACAAACCCTACCATCATTTGAGGAATACACACTGCCCGTGACTTACCCAAAAGAAGTAGAAAAGACTTTAAGAACCCTGATAGAGGTAAAACCTTTGAATGAAACAAAACTAGAGGAAGTAGGCTTAAATTGTAATCACAACACTCCTTTTAGTTCTAGGGAAGTTCCTAGTTTTGATGGACCGGAGCCTCAACCTTTACTTAATAGTCCATCCTTAGATGTAAGTCTAGGAGACGTAATAGGCCCCAAACCACCCATTAAACCACATAGTCTGGATAGTTCTAAGATGAAGGTAGTAGACTATTTAACAACTCAAACACCGCCGTCACCTCACGTGGCAAATTCTTATCCTAAGGGTATGCATAGTTAATATAACCCAGGTATAGATGACCCTAAGAGACATTATGGATTTAAACCGGGTTTATTAGGAAAAAGTGTATCCCTAGGTATTGATATTTCAAATTGGGAGATCTTTGATGATGACTGGGGATTAGAATCTAATGAAGTTTCTCCTCTAGGAGAAGAACTTGGTTTATTTGATAGGCCAAATGAAGTAGAGAGAGGTAGACTTCTAGAAGCACACTGTTTAGAGTCAATTCTTCAACAACAAATTTCTCAACGTATGGCTCTTTCTCATTACGATGGTATGTATCGTTACTATCATCCACACTTGAACTCAAGTGTAAGGGAACCCTCCCCTTTATCTTTTAAATAAGGGTAGAGTCGGGCTCGTGACTCGAACAAAAACAAGCGCTTTTTGGGAGGCAACCCAATACTTATTTTTCTTGCACATTAGGAGTGTCTTGTGTTTTGTTCTTTTCATTTTATTCTATCATGTTTGAACTTTATCTTGTAATCATGTTTTGTTTTGTTTTTAACCTCGTATTAATTTCAATCAAAGGTATTTTTCAAATAATAAGTATAGGGGAATTTATCTGGTTTTTGAACCAAGTTCAAGCATGTTAAATAATTTGTCTAGATTAATTCGTGTCAGTTTCGAGTCATATGAGTAAATTGTTAAATCTCAGGTTTTATGCAGCTATTTGTACAGGAACTAACTTATGGAAGCAAGTGCAGGAAATTTTTCATCAAAACAAAATTTTCATTTTCACAGAATGTGGAGACAGTGTCACAATTTTCACGTGACGCCGTCACTACGATACCTGTGACGGGGTCACAAAAACCCTAACGGCGTCAAACGCCTAAGTCTAGAAAACTTAAAGTTTTTAATTATTTTTGAAAATAAAAACTTGCATAACATTTAATATATGTATACTTCTGTTATAAACCTGAAAAACCTTATGAGTTTAACAATTCTCTCATCCTATCTTTATTGCTTATTCTAGTCAAACCTTAAATTCACATTGTATATTGGTTTATCGCACATTTTATGCTTGGTGTAGTTGTATTTGTCTTTGATTACATGTTATATTTGATGAGAAAAAGGCTAGAAATTCTTAGGAAGTTTCATTGGATGATTCTTGGAGGACGATTTAACCAGATATCGCATGTTTCTTCTTTATTATTGAGCAAACCAGGGGAGTACTAGTTTCTTTTCCTTGTTTCCTTTTCCCTTTATTCATTTTTACGGTTACTTCTATAGAACATTAGAAACTATTCTTTCATTTGTCATTTGCTTTGTCCTTAAAATGATGGGTTATATATCAAAACATAGCATAAGTGTTGAATTTTTACCCAAATTAAAATTTTTTATGACACATATCGACGAAAACCAAGTATTTATAGCGTCTCATGGATAGGAAATTATATGACTAGCACAATAACCCTCAGAATTCTACCCCAAAAATGTAAGGTTCGCCTTTAGATCTTTAGGAATTCGGGAATCTATTATTGATGCCCAAGATAGTTTATACCTTTAGCTTTCTCGAGTTAAGGAGTGAGCAATCATGTGTATCTATTCCGTCGTTACGGATGTGTATATGTGGTTTTGTCGCCTTTTCTGGAGCATTGAGATCGGTTTAAATTACATGGGTGTATCGGTAGCATATTAAATTCTAAAACTTGTTATTGTGATGCATCCCGAGACCGCATAGTAAGTATTAGGATTTGCTTGATAAGAGGCATTAGGATTAACCCATGTTTTAAACCTGTAATTGTTATGATGGTCACACCGATCATATAAATATCCCACACCCTTCCAATGCCCTCATTATTAGTACATGATACCCCTAGTATAACCCTTTGAGCCTATCCTTTTTCACGGTTCTTGTAAATTTCTAGTGGATTCCAGATCATTAATGAAGAGCATTGTCACCCTTAAATCAATCGTTACACCCAAATTGCCTTAGCCTACCTTGTATGTACTCATTTTTAGTACATTATTGTTTTAACCCAAGTTAATTATTTGAGTACACGGTTGCTAAGTCCTTATCCTTGTAAATACAGTTTTGGGACGACTAGGATTCATGGTAGTTTTTATTTCATGGGAGAATGGGGAAGAAAAGTTAAGTCAATACCCCCATATGTTTGTTAGATGATCTCCATGTTATTTTAATCCACCTCAAATCGGGTCATTAAATAGATTGTAAATATCGAGCATGTAAAAGCTGAAGTGTAGGGGTACGTATTATAAACCCCATGTGATGTATTATGTTATGAAAAAAATGAGAAAAGAAAAAGAAAGAGATTAATGTAGAGTTGTGTAAAGTTTGTAGATCTTCGTCCGAGTCTTGGCTTAGCAACCAAACCAGCGTGTATTCGTGTAAATAGTTAGCTAACCCTTCCACTCCAAATTCACCCAAAGCCACCCAAATGTATCCCATCCGTTTCCATTTCCATTATATGTTATCTTACACCTACACCCCACAACCCTTTAAAAGACCTCTTAGATAGTAACGAATAATGCTTGCACTAGCGATGGAGGTTTGATCCTTTACCAAGTCTATGATAATTTATATGCTATGATAGGTAATGAATGTTGATTTTCCATTTTCCCCGTATGTTATAATTTATTATACACCTAAGTGAAAGAGAAAATCCCAAACACTTATGTAAGGTGCTAGTATATACTTTTTGTGCTTTTAATTACGAGGACTAAAAGGTTATGTTATAAAATACTTTTAAAGAGTAGGTAAAATTACCCATCATATTATTATTGTCTAGGTAGAAAAGCCCATTTACTTGAGGACAAGCAAATTCCAAGTGTAGGGGTATGATCGTGCCGGATTCACACCGTAAATATATATAATATATAATAAAATATAAAATATATATAGAAGTAACCCCCTAAATCGTGCATTTATGCCCAAAATAGGTACTTAATCATTCCTTTTTAGGTATTTCTCATTTGGAAGGCATTTGAAAGAATTACACGTGACTTGGAAACGGACAAGACTACGGACCTACACCAACATTGCTCAAGAATTTCTCTACAGTGGCTGGAGACGACGTCACAAATACAACGTGACACTCACCACGAAGATCAAGACGGCATCACATGATTCCACGACGGCGTCAAAGCATACGACCCAGCCCATTATCTAGAATATTCTCTTTCATGAGGGCATCACGATTAAAACGCGACGCCCGTCACATACCAGCAGTTTTTCTATATATCACAATTCCACCAAACCGATTTAGGGTTTTGAGTGTGTAACTTTAGAATAAAAAGAGGGTACGAACCCTAGTTCGTTTAGCAGCTGTTAGGGACGATTTTAGGGCCTAAAAACCCTATTGTACTTTCCTCCAACTCATGTTTGTAAATCAAATAAGGTTACGTAATCTTTCAATATGTTTTTATTTGTGTGATTATTTATTGTTTTGCTTTATCTTTAACATGCTTGGCTAAACCTCCTATTGTGTTTATTTATGATTGTATGAAACCTAGAATGTAGATCTTAGTGGTGTTGCTTCTTGTGATGGATTGCGTGTTAGGCTCTAGAAAACTAGTTTTTGTCTATGTCGCTGTTGATATGTCTAGGGAAACATGATTATGTAGAAAGGATACCAAGTCAGGGTCCCAGTTCTTCATACTACCTTGCCCCCCATAATATGGTTGATCCACTTTAATATATTTCCACATGCACTTAGTGTACTCCTAGGGGCTATGTAATAGTCTTCATACTACCTTACGTGTGTGTTGCTCTAGCGGAATACTAAGTAGACAGCGGGTTCGTGTAATTCGTTCATGACTTAGGAAATAATTACACAGATCATCACAAGTGTGACAAAGCAACAACACTAGGAGAAGCAATCTAGGGAGTAATACATGATTAAATAAACACAATCTTTTATTATATTGTTATCACCAGTAGTTTAGATTATTATTTAGTTTAATAGCTAAAACTAACCAACCTCTCTAATATATGATTTTACTTGCTTTCATAAAATATAAAAACACAAAAAGAATCTTCCCTCAACCCTTAGAATTCTATTAGACCGTGATCAAGCCTTCCCAACCTATTCCTCGAGTGAACGATAACAACCCCCGAGTCTTGCCTATACTACTAATACAACGATTAGGTGCTCTGCCTAGGGAGTTGTAAAACTTTGTGTAGAAGTATAACGACGACCGCATAAACTGGTCCTTTAGGGGGTGTTTATTTTTTTCTTAATAGGTCCTTAGCTAAAATTTCTTATTCCACAAAGGATTATAACATGTTTCTTTTTTTCTTTTTTCCAAAAATGAATCTTAAATGTGAAAGGGTGTCAAAACCCAACTCCTTACCACAGAGTCACATAAAGATAAAATATCTCATCTTTTTCTTTTATTTGCACTCATATAGTTAAGGGTTCGTTGGTTTGTTAAGGGATTTAGATTTGAATTTGGGATAAGTTTTAAAAAAAAGTAGGAGAGAGAAAACAAATATAAATATATATAATATATTATTTAAACTATATAAAAAATTAAGCTAATAGAAGTTTATATTAAAAGTTATGTTTAAAAGTATAAGAAAGGTGTGGAGATGAAATACTAGGCCCACTATTTGAAAAAAATAAAAATTCCGGAAGACATTTCTAACCCTTAGCAATTTTCATCTGGATTATGGGTATAAGGTAATATACAATCACTAGTCTGCAAACAACCTTGGTCGCGCCGCTTTTTTGTCTACCAAACAAGATTTTTTTTATATCGTTCAGAAACCTATAGTGAAACTAATGAACCAAACAGACCCTAACATCATTCAATCCTCCAAACACCAATTAAGTTTTAAATTATAAAGAAAGGTGGAGATGAAATATAGGCCCACTAGTTTGAAAAAATAAAAAAATTCCGGAAGCCATTTCTAACCCTGGAAATTTCATCCGGATTTGAGTATAGGTAATATACATCACTATTCTCATACCTTGGGCCCACTTTTTTTGTACCAAACAAGATTTTTTTTATAGTCTGAAAACCTATAGTGAAACTATGAACCAAACGGGCCCTAACATCTTTCAATCCTCCAATCACCACCAGCACCTACCCTGGTCGTCCACACATTCTCCCTTGGCCTTGCTCACCGTCGACCTCTTCGATCAGCGACCTTAATGCACTTCAATGCTCTGATGCCGCTTCCTTCAAGGCTTTCTTATTGGCTTCCTATTCATTTACCAAAAAGCTTCAACAATCTGAAATGATGAAACATGGTTATGAAGAAGATGAACACAACTGGTGATTTATTTCGACTTATATATATATATATATATATATATATTACAAACATTTGGGTTAATGGAAACATCGGCATGAAGTAGATGAGGATTTGATTCACTTAACTAGAAGATGGTTTTTATAGTTTTAAAATTTTAAAGTAGATTCAATTTTTCAATCATTTATTTTCATGGATCTACTTGTATAAATAGTTACATTCAGTTTGGGGGCATTTCATAAATTTTATGTTTCTTTCATTTATTTTCATGGATCTTTCATTTGGAAAAGGACATCAAGATAATCGAAAGCACAATTTACAATTTGGATTTCTACTATTAAATTGATTGAATGAAAATGCACATACCACTATATCAGTTAACACCAAAAAAAATGGGAAAATAATAATTTACTTTATTATTATAATAGTCATTAAGCAAAGAAAAAATAAACACTTTTTATTTACATAAAAGTAACTTGAAACAGACAACATTTGTAAAAAGATACATTCTCCAAACAGGAAAATTTTGCAAAGAAAAAAGAAACACCTTTTATTTAGTCACTATCTATAATATATTTTAATAATAAAATCATTAAAATACCAATTTTAATTTGTATCCCACTTATAAAACAAACAAGATTTAACACTATCATACATTTTCTCTTTCATACTTTTCTTTCACACCTACACGAATCCGAATCCTAATCCAAATCCATTAACAATCCAAACGGACCCTAAGTTATAATTTTCAATATTTAAGATTAGGTTAAAACCTGATTCGGTAACATAAATTATAACGTTACACATCAAAATAGATTAAAAAATCAATGTTTTGTATGTTTCGTCCGTTCTCTTACGTTTTCGTCGGTTTTTCAACATTGTTATACGTTTTTGTATGTTATCGTACGATTTCATCCGTTTTATACATTTTGTACGTTATCGTACGTTTTTGTCCGTTTTCTATGCTTTTGCATGTTTTCATCTATTTTTTTTACATTTTTGCACGTTTTCATATGTTTTCGTATGTTTTTTTTGCGTTTTTGTACGATTTGTAGGTTTTCTTCCTTTCTAGAACGTATTTGTCTGTCTCTGTACATTTGCATACGTTTTTGTCTGTTTTCATAGGTTTTCCTCCTTTTTTGTATGTTTTCGTCCATTTTGTAGGTATTTCTACGTTTCGTATGTTTTCTTCCATTTTTATAGGTTTTTACATGTTTTCTTTCGTTTTCGTCTATGTTTACACGCTTCATCCATCCCAAAATCGGTGATGAGTGAACTTTTAAGAGTTCGACACTTGAAGAGAACAAATTAAGACCTGCATAGGATGATAGTTTGACTGATTAGGATGATAACTTCTATCCTTTAGGTTTTTCCTTTTTATGTTAGTTTAACTTTTCTTCAACTTTTGTATGTATCTTTGTATTTTGATGGGATTAAATAATTTCATACGATTGAAGGTTTCATGCAGGAGCCACTAAAATGTTGCAAGTTAAGTATGACACATCATGCTTTCCAACCCAAAATCGTAAAAAAGGGATGTGAGAACTCACCTCAAGAGTTAGAACAAGTACGACGATTTCTGACAATCACAAACAAGTAGGCAACCCAACGAACTTTCAACCTTCTACCCGAGACCTAAGGCAAGTAAATATACCTAATTAGATCCTATACGATGTGCTCGGACAATATGAACGTTTATTAATTAGGTCTCTTGTTTACAATTGCTCCAAAGTTACTTTTATTAAAACACATAAATCATAAATTTGTCCCGATTTTCCAGTCATTTTAAGTGTACATTTGACCAAGTAAAAATCATTTCTGGTTAAAATCCTCCATACACATTTTACTACTATGTTTCTAGAGTGTCCATGAATTTTTTTAAATTTATCCTAGGGTTTTAACTTACCCAAATGGTCCATACATAAATTTTACCCAAACCTAGACACCTTTTTGTATTTCAACAAGCCGAGTACTTTAAATTAATAATTTGAATTTAGGCTTCTAGGAATATTTTATTAATATATTAAACAATTTTCTCATCAAACTTTAGCTATTGAAATGCTTCTAAAAGTTAGATATGACTAGAGAATATCTTAACACATAAAGAGGATGGATTCGTTTAGGGTTTTAGAGAGAAAGAGGTGGTTAGATGAATACTTAGAGAGAGAAACAAAGAAAGAACTTTTAAATTACTAAATGAGAAAATAAACAACCAACACCCTCTCCATGTGTGGAGAGGATATAAATACAATGGATAGTAGCCGGCCATGGGCCTCATAAGAGGCTTTCCATTGGCCTTTAGCCCGGTTAGCTTTCTATCTTAACCATTCGACTTACTACGAGCTACGACTAACTATATTGGAAGTGACTGATACTTTTTGTATTTCTAACAATCTCCCCCTAAGGGATGTCACTCCAATTTACAAGAACTTAAAATCAATCTTTAACTTGTGATATGTTGTAGTGATTATTAACTTTAGGCTTGAGCTTATATGTGAATCTTAAACTTCTTTGAGATCATCAACCAATCGTAATCTCTTATCATCATTTTGTGATCTTTTGCCTTCTTGTGATCTTGTGACTTCTGGACCAACATTCTCATACTGTTCTTGATGTTGAAAGCGTGTGTAACAATCTTTCTTGATATTCTTTAACTTTAACACTTTGTCACTTTATGGAAGACGTATCGTATCAAAGTAGTGGAAGTCTTAAAACATGTACTTGAGCTTTCATGATGTCTTTATATATGTCGGTCGAGTATGAGCATGTGGTATTGGCTTCGACTTGTCATCGAGAAACTGCTACCACCATCAAGAAATTTACATAAATAGGTTAGTGATAAACAACATATATGGATGAAAGTGGCTTTGTCACTTCATCGAATATGGTTGTAACAACCACGGCCGTTATTCAGTATTAATATTTCCTGTGATCGGGTAGAATTATGAAGAATCCCCTTAATAGGGTTTCGCAGCTGCACTAGCCGTTCTCATTACCAAAGTGTCTTAAAGTAGACAACACGGTAAGAGTGAACCAGTAAGTTACTATCTTCCCGATTAAGCCGTTAATTCGTATTTAACTTTCCTATGTCCAGATACCCTTGTGAGGCTTCCCATGGACATAAGATTAAAAATCGATTTAGAAAATCAGTCAGTGTGTCAAAATGCAAACGGTTTTATCTCACCAACAGTTTTATCTTTTTCAAAATTCATTCGTCAATTCATAAGCTGGATCGAATCGATATCCAGTATCACAAGTTCGATTCGTATAAGATCTCACAAGCCACCTACCAAGAGCTTGTTTGATGTTGGCTCAAGCAGGATTTCCATCTTCACTGTGAATACTTAAGTATCACTCGGATGTTCTGGCAAAATCACAAGGATAATGCGTAGGACTCTTAATATATTTCTTGTTTTTCACATTGTGTGAAATAGCAAGCATAATTTTGACCAGTGTCCTAATGAGATTTATGGATGATATCTTTTGGCTCTAGACTTAATAGTGCACTTTGGTTTTTATGATCGGAGGCTGGAGCAGACTGCCACCTTTTCAATACCAACTAACTCGGAGTGAGAAAGTTGATAGAAATGCATGTAATCTCCATAAGAAATGAAACAAAAAACTTTTGATAGATTCTGAGTGGCTAGGGAGGGTTATGCATTGCAATACTGGGTCCATGATGTCAGTCTTCAATGTCAGCAATCATCTTTGTGATTCTAGACAGCAGATGTATTGACCCGGTTTCTACCTAAGTATAAGGAGGGCTTCTTCCTTTTCACCATTTATCTTAACTTTTCTTTTTAATTCTTCAACCCCTTCATCACTTACCGAGACTTCATAACTATAACCTTGTTGGGTTTGTTCCAGTACTAGCTCCATCTCAGTCGACACTTTTCCCTTAATCTCACTTTACTCCTTTTTTCATACCTACGGACTTCTACACTATCTAGTGGAATATCCTTGGGTAGATCCCTCTGGTTTAGGCTGGATCATGGGAATGAATACCTAAACTTAACCACCTTATAACTCTAATAAATTAATTTAAATGGTCGGTCTTTGGTACTTCTACATTTCAGCCAATCACGTAACCATATGCTCCCCCTTCATATGTGCATTAATTAATCGAAAGAGTTTAGCACATATATGGGTTAGCGTACACTAGAGATCTTAAAGTTTACATTTTTAATCATATATTTTAATCACATCATCTCCCCTTGTAACACCCCCAAAAATGAGTCGCAGCGGAAATATGTCAGGGAGCGTTACTTCATAATACACAGCGCTAGATACAAGAGAACGACCTCTAAATGTGTCGTTTGTAAAACAATCTCGTTGATTTTCTGAAATCAAAATATTAGTTGTCCCATAATTGCATCACCATGAAAAACTTGAATGTAAAGACTCCAATGCACATCAAATAATCCAAGCATCTAATTCACCTGAGAAAAACATGCTTAAAAGTGTCAACATTAAAGTTGGTGAGTTCATAGAGTTTTGTAAGTATAAATGTAAATGTTGGAATCCAAAGATTTATAAAGTGTGTATGATTATTTCAAACCTTATAATAATCGCCAAAATGAGCTGAAGTAAAGAGTAGTGTAAAGAGTACGATAAGAGTCATGTAAGAACCAAAAAGAAAGAGTTTAGTGTTTATTGCTTCGCCGCAATATAATGAAAAGTGTTCAGAAATTAGTAATGTTTAACAAGTAGTATGGACAGTGAAATCGTTGATTTTTCAAAATGTATGGGTCTACTATAACAAATACAGTACCCATAGATAATATCTACTGTTGCGCTAAGCTCATGACACCGAAACCTTAAGTATACGTTGCTATAAGTTAGTGCCCCGGTAGGTGCATTGCCTAGCACCTAGTTTCCTCAAATGTAATGCGTCCGTGTACATGGTAGTGCGTTGTTATCTACTGGAGGGGGAGAGTTCATTCCCAATAGATCTATTCACAGCATTCGCGGCTTCCTCAACCGGTCCTATTCTCCGGTTTAAGGAAATTAATCGTGTTTCATGATTCTAGGGGGACTTCATAGGACAATAGACGTAAAGCCACTTATGGCACAAACCACGTAAAAGGGAAATTCTCACATAAAGTACTTGTGTCCAAAGTAAAAGTAACCATTGTATTCGTAAATAGCTTTGAGTACTTAAATCTTTTTAAATTAACAAAAAAAAAAATTATTTCTTACAATTTAGAATAAGTAGAAAAGAGTGTGATATAAATCAAGTAGTTGAGTTCGAAATGAGTATGTAAACAATTTCGTAAACATGTATGCAAATGAGTATGTGATAAAGTATGAAACCAAGTTTGTAATAAATTGCAAAATCAAGTATGTATGTAAAACCAAGTGTGTAGAATAGTAATGTAAAAAGATATGTTTGTAAACGAATATGTAACAAAGTTGTATTGAGCATGTATTCTCCCCCGAGCGAGATTTTGTAAAGTTAAATTGTAAAACAGTAAAAGAGGGGCTATACACTCACATCGATTGATGAAGAACGATTTGCCGAATAGCCATTTAATATTGCACAGCCGAACGGAAAGACCGGAAAGGCTCTGGCCGAGAAGTAAGTCACTAATCCTCAACAGCCTATAGTCCCCTATAGCTTAGGATAATGCGTTTGGGTTTCCGTTGAAATGATTATGTCAACACTGACACTGTTGATAAAAGATTTAGATTTAAGGTTGTAGTTGTTTGGTGGTTGGTTAAAGAAGTAATATAAAAGTAAGAAACGTAAGGTGTGTAATTCCATTCCGTATGTTTTACATAATGAATAATAAAACCGAGTATACAATTCATCCCATGAATTATATAACAAGATACACACACCAGAGAATAACTCAGAAGACGTATATAATACGCGTCATGTGTTACTCTAAAAGGTGGACTATTAAATAAAATGGGTTTTTGAATTATATAATATTTCCAAGTATTACATAATTGAAAGTTGATTAAAAAATACAATATAAAACTAATAATTCGACACACGCTCAGATATCCCCAATGATTTAGGTAGAACGTCTTTTTGTTGTAAATAACGCAGTTTTAAAGTTGAGGGTTAGATAACTGAAATCCCCAAATTATAGCTCTACATTTGATTATAGGTCTTCGTCGATCTAATAATTTTTTAAGACTCTTTCACGATACTAAATAAAGTAGATTTGTTTAAAATTTTGCTAAACGTTTGAGCAGTGTTATTAAAAGTTGCTTTATAAAAATCCACGGCATGACCTATTTGATTATTAAAAGTTTTCATATTAGCAAAAGTAAAATCATATTCCTCAATTCAATACATGTTACCAAACCCAAACACATCCCCTTAAGGTTATTAGAAGCACAAAAACGAAAATAATAAATAGAGTATTTATTTAACCAATTCCACATTTAAGTCCGGTTTAATGTATATATTTATATATGAATTCTTTTAATTTGTATTATCCATTTATATAAACCAACGCTATCCTCCTTGCTGTTTCCAAACAGTCCCCCATGGCTGTTTTACAACCACAACCAAAGCACCCTCTTAACCCGGGATGCCAACCACAGACAAAACACCCCCTTGGCTGTCTTTCCGCCACCACAAACACGCCCTGCTGTGAACCTGGCCAACCGAACGCACCCCTGTGCATTGGATTACACCGCCAACGCTCTCTTAAAGTCAAACCTATCCAAACGCACCTTAATTTGTTTATCACCACAAAACACCCTTTTTCTGTTGTAACAGCCAAACCCGACGGCCAACCAAACGTTCTCTAATCTGCCAAACGCACCCTTTGCTTGTTTTAATGACAAACAAACACACCCTTGGTGCGGTTCACTACAACCAAACGCACCCTTACCCGCCTCTATCACAACCCTTTCTTGTCATCAATAACCCGAAACAACCACGCCCTCCGCGGCTGTTTTGAACCAGAAACAACACGCCCTAAATCTGTTGTTAACCCTAACACCCTTCATTGGCGCTAACTGCTAAACTAACGCACCCTTTGTGGTGTTATCAAAACCACACGCAGTCCATTGTGCTGCCGTAAACCCCAACGCAACCCTACCCAGTCGTCAACACTAACACCAAACACGCCCTTGTCGTGTTTATATCAAAACAGACGCACCCCTTTTGTTGTAAGACAAACCAAACGCACCTTTTGGTGCCGTTATAACGAAACCGAACGCACCCTTAAGGGTGAATGGTTACTGCGAGGTGTTGACTGGACTATGGTAGCTGGGTAAAATACAAGAGTGGGGCTGCCGCTGTACTGAGTGTGTGTGATTGATGGAAGAAGGTGGATCTGCGTCGGTTGGAGATGATGGTGGATATGGCAGTAGTGGCATGGTGATGTGGGTGATGATGTTTATGGAGTGGAGATGAGGATGACGATGGGGTGATGAAGGAGATGAGGAGGTGGTGTGTCGGCTGTTGGCCGGAGTTGGGGTGGCCGGAAATCTCGCCGGAAGAGATGGGGGCGCCGGATTGTTTGTAGAGAGAGAGAGGATGTATAAAGGTGGCTAGGTTTTTATAACTAAATGAAAGGAACCCTAAAGTGTTTTCTATTTATACACGAAAATTTAAAAGCAAAGTGTAAGACACATGAAAGTCTAGGGTGGATTTTATAAACATTACCACAGGGGCCAAAAGTTCATAACCTTTTTACGAAGAAAAACAGTTGTAACTTTTGTAAATTAATGGTTCGGGGTTCGATTAGGCTCGTTAACGGACGATTAAAAATACGAAAGTGGCGCCATTGTTTTCTAAATAATTTTTCCAACAAAATGAGTACTCGCTCGACTATTATTTTATAAATATTTTTATAACATATATTAAAATGAGTATTATTTATTAGTTTGGTACTATTAAGTGTTGCGAGCAAGCTTTGTCCGTAAAGTAAAAACTTTATTTTGAACATTCGCGTTTTTAAACAAACATTATTGAATGAAATATTAAACGATTTATAAAATACTTTTTATTTAATAAAAAGTAATAATTAAATATAAATTTAATTATTTTGGGTCGGTACGCTTTGTGTTCAAGATTTTTGCGAGGGCATTTCAGTCACCTTCTGACTGTTTCCAGGTCTCGGTCAGAACTGAAAAGTTGTCAGGAATGTCGTTTTACATTAAATTGCTTTTGAGTCCGAGTCATGAAAACATGATTTAGTGGTTCGTTTTTGATAAACCAGCTATGAATTTATATATATCCTTTTTCGTTTTCGAATCAAATAAGTTAAAAATAACTTTCCCATGAGAGATGTACTAATAAATATGATTTATTATTTAAAATTTGTTCCGAAAATTTTACCAGTTACGCGGTAATCGTTTTTATGTGACGATAAAAGATCATAAGTCAAAAAGTAAGATCGGACCTGAAAGGTCAAAGTTTAAAATAGTCATTTAAAATTTCGAAAATTGCCGGATGTTACAGTACCTACCCCTTAAAGAAATCTCGTCCCGAGATTTAATTTTTGTGTTAACCGATTTGTGTGACCAAGAAAAATTTAAGGTTTAATAAGCCAGTTCCAAACAAGACGATGATAACTTTATTCAGCAAAATTTTTGTTGTTTCGACAATTCTCAATATACCAAAAATTTTGGCTAAGTCTGACCAGGATATTTAGTCCATCAAAAGGGTATCTCAAAAAAATATATATCATTGCAGATCTTATGACTGATATAACCGCGTTAAAAAAAAATCTCTTAATAGTGAAATCATCAAAAAGAAAGTGTAGTCACGTGAGTATGTTTGTATGAGTTTCTAAACGTCAGATGACGGAGTCTCGTTTCTACTATCTGTAAGGTTCGATGATTCACATCAACGTGGCTTATGGATGCAAATACTCAACTTACTTGGCAGTACTAGGATGTATCGCGACCTGAGTCTTCCTACTAGTGGCCCGAAATGTATAGTCCAACTATCTGTTTCGTCGATATGTGTTTATCTCGTCTGAGGGGAGTTGCATTACCTATTGGATAAAGTTGTATCAGTCCGTGGACTCTCCAGGACCCAACAAGCAGCGGACCATAACGTCATACTTTTAACGCAGAATGGTGACGGATATTGCACTCAGTATGTTAGCTCCCACAGGACAGGGTTGCTGATCGCGAGGACTTGCAAACGGCAACGTAATAAATTAAGATAGATAAGGTAGCTCCAGTGAGGCCTTAAGATTTTGTCTGAGTATTAAGGACACGATTGTGTCTCTGACCTTTTTAACGGATTTCAGTGAAGATTACCCGGGGGTTCGAGTTCATGCTCGTGTATATTGGATACCATTAAAGCCCATTCATTTATAAGTCATTATTTGCATAAAGAGACGTCACAATTTATGTAATAATAAATTAATAGACTTATGGTTCGGTGATTACAAATTCTTTATTTAACTGAAGAGGCGTCCCAATCCTTTTAAAATAAGAGATATAAAATCATCCTATTATTTCTAATATACACGCGCACACACAAAGTTTTCAAAGTGGTGAATGACATAACGATGCCGATGCTCTAATGAGTATGGAACGAGTATTTAAAACTCGTCTTCGGAGACGGAGAGTAAAACTATCGGGGAATTCACATAGTTTTTCAAGATCGTTAACGAGTACTCGGTTAGAGTAAATAAGGTAAAAGTCTTTACGAACGAGTTAACATAGCAATTCTCATATAAATACTCCTATTACAAGTCCGCCGCATCACCCTACAGATCTTGTCTAATACTTAGATTTATACATAATCCCAGTAAAAGAACTGTGAAATGGTTTTGTTAAACATAGTTAGCCAATTATCATATCACATCCTCATATTATCATGAGTCCCGCCCACCTTTAACAAGGACTTGTAATACCTAGAGTTCATATTAATTCATGTAAACAAAAAAAATATTTATAACGAGTCTTCGCGTTTAATACGATATTGTATTAGGGCCCTATTTGTGGAAGGAAAAAAAAATAATGTACCTTAGAAGGGACCATTGTTTAACTCACAATGTACTTGAGAACGAAAGGAAGGACCATTGGCAACTCACAATGGTCTAAGAGTAAGGATGATGACCATTGTATAACTACATTGTCTGTGGTATAATCGAGACCATTGTGCAACTCACAATGTCTTAAGAAATGTCTGGTATTTATATAAAATAACTCTCATGATAAATAAAGGTGGTCTGTGATATACGCAAAAGATGTAAGAATATATATTACATATATGTATGTCACATTAGCATTTAACGGCAGCACGTAATGTAAGCACGTAAGCAAGTGACGTAGTATCACTTTGAAAATGTCTTTGATTGATGTTAATGCTTGTGAAAACGGTTATAGTCTAGGGTAAAAATGTGCAACCTAGTTCTCTATAACCTTGGCTCTGATACCAATCTGTAACACCCCCAAAAATGGTTGTCGCAGCGGAAATCTTAGTCAGGGGGGAGGTTACTTCATAATACAATAGCACAAGATACAAGAGAACGACCTCTAAATGTGTCGTTTGTAAAACAATCTCGTTGATTTTCTGAAATCAAAATAATAGTTGTCCCATAATTGCATCACCATGAAAAACTTGAATGTAAAGACTCCAATGCACATCAAATAATCCAAGCATCTAATTCACCTGAGAAAAACATGCTTAAAAAGTGTCAACATTAAAGTTGGTGAGTTATAGCAGTTTTGTTATTATAATGTAAATGTTGGAATCCAAAGATTTATAAAGTGTGTATGATTATTTCAAACCTTATAATAATCGCCAAAAATGTAAGAGTACATGTAGAACCAAAAGAGTTTAGTGTTTATTGCTTCGCCGCAATATAATGAAAAGTGTTTAGGAATTAGTAGTGTTTAACAAATAGTATGGACAGTGAGATCGTTGATTTTTCAAAATGTATGGGTCTACTATAACAAATACAGTACCACATAGATAATATCTACTGTTGCGCTAAGCTCATGACACCTGAAACTTAAGTCGTTGTATAAGTTAGTGCCCCGGTCAGGTGCATTGCCTAGCCACTATTTTCCTTCAAAGGTTTGCGTCGTTTCTTTGTACATGTTTGTTCTCGTGTGCTATGTCGTGCTGTTGTTATCTACCCGGACGGGGGAGTTCATTCCCAATAGATCTATTCACAGCATTCGCGCTCCCTCAACCGGTCCTCCGGTCAAGAAATTAAACGGTTCATGATAGGGGGACTTCATGGCAATAGAGTACTTAGGCAACCTCGTAAAAGGGAAATCTACACAAAAGTACTTTTGTGTCAAGTAAAAGTAACCATTGTATCGTAAATAGCTTTGAGTACTTAAATCCATAAGTAGAAAAGAGTGTGATATAAATCAAGTAGTTGAGTTCGAAATGAGTATGTAAACAATTTCGTAAACATGTATGCAAATGAGTATGTGACAAAGTATGAAACCAAGTTTGTAATAAATTGCAAAATCAAGTATGTAAACCAAGTGTGTAGAATAGTATGTAAAAAGATATTGTAAACGAATATGTAAACAAGTTGTATTGAGCATGTATTCTCCCCCGAGATTTGTAAAGTAAATGTAAAACAGTAAAAGAGGGGCTATAAACTCACATCGATGATGAAGAACGATTTGCCGAATAGGCATTTAATTATGCCACACGCCGAGTACGGTAAGTACCGGAAAGGCTCGGCCGAGAAGTAGTAACTAATCTCAACAGCTAAGTCCCACTAGCTTAGGATAATGCGTTTGGGTTTTCCGATGAATGATTATGTCAACACGACACGTTGATAAAAGATTTAGATTTAAGGTTGTAATTGTTTGGTGGTTGGTTAAATAAGTAAATCAAAAGTAAACGTAAGGTATGTAATACATTCCGTATGTATTACATAATGAAAAATAACCGAGAGGATTACAATTCATACCATGAATTATATAACAAGATACACAACCCAGAGAATAACTCGAAGCGTATATAATACGCGTCATGTGTTACCTCTAAAAGGTGACTATTAAAATAAAATGGTTGAATTATATAATACTTTCGTATCTACATAAGGAAAGATGATAAAAATACATCAAACTAAATAATTGACACACGCCCAGGATATCCCAATAAATGATTTAGTTAGAACGTCTTTTTGTAAAAAATTAAACGGCTACGTTTTACTTGAGTTGCGGGTTAGATAACTGAAATCCCAAAAATTATAGCTTACATTTGATTATAGGTCCTTCGTGATCTAATAATTTTTAAGACTCTTTCACGATAATAAATAAAGTAGATTTGTAAAAATTTGCTAAACGTAGCAGTGTATAAAAGCAGTTTATAAAAATCCCGGCATGACCTATTTGTTTATTTTAAAGTTTTCCATATTAGCAAAAGTAAATCATATTCCCTCAATTCAATACATGTTGCAAACCCAAACACATCCCCTTAAGGTTATTAGAAGCACAAAAACGAAAATAATAAATAGAGTATTTATTTAACCAATTCCACATTTAAGTCCGGTTAAATGTATATATTTATATATGAATTCTTTTAATTTGTATTATCCATTTATATAAACCAAACGCATCCCTTGCTGTCCAAACAGTCCACACGGCTGTTAAACCACAACCAAACGCACCCTAACCGGTGCCAACCCACAGACAAACACCCCCTTGGCTGTTTTCCCGCCACACCAAACACGCCCTTGCTGTGAACCTGCCAACCGAACGCACCCCTCGTGCATTGAAACTACACAGCCAAACGCTCTCTTAAAGTCAAACCCTATCCAAACGCACCCTAATTTGTTTATCACAACCAAACACCCTTTTTCTGCTGTAACAGCCAAACCCGACGGCCAACCAAACGTTCTCTAATCTGCCAAACGCACCCTTTGCTTGTTTTAATGACAAACAAACACACCCTTGGTGCGGTTCACTACAACCAAACGCACCCTTACCCGCCTCTATCACAACCCTTTCTTGTCATCAATAACCCGAAACAACCACGCCCTCCGCGGCTGTTTTGAACCAGAAACAACACGCCCTAAATCTGTTGTTAACCCTAACACCCTTCATTGGCGCTAACTGCTAAACTAACGCACCCTTTGTGGTGTTATCAAAACCACACGCAGTCCATTGTGCTGCCGTAAACCCCAACGCAACCCTACCCAGTCGTCAACACTAACACCAAACACGCCCTTGTCGTGTTTATATCAAAACAGACGCACCCCTTTTGTTATAAGACAAACCAAACGCACCTTTTGGTGCCGTTATAACGAAACCGAACGCACCCTTAAGGGTGATGGTACAGCGAGGTGTTGACGGTTGTGGTGCTGTAAATCGGAGTGGGGGTGCGCTATGGGTGGCTTTTTGGCTCTGTGGTGATGGAGAGGGTGGTGTATTCTAGTTGCGTCGGTTGGAGTATGATGGTGGACATATGGCAGTAGTGGCATGGTGATGTGGGTGATGATGTTTATGGAGTGGAGATGAGGATGACGATGGGGTGATGAAGGAGATGAGGAGGTGGTGTGTCGGCTGTTGGCCGGAGTTGGGGTGGCCGGAAATCTCGCCGGAAGAGATGGGGGCGCCGGATTGTTTGTAGAGAGAGAGAGGATGTATAAAGGTGGCTAGGTTTTTATAACTAAATGAAAGGAACCCTAAAGTGTTTTCTATTTATACACGAAAATTTAAAAGCAAAGTGTAAGACACATGAAAGTCTAGGGTGGATTTTATAAACATTACCACAGGGCCAAAAGTGTAAATTTTGTAAATTAATGGTTCGGGGTTCGATTAGGCTCGTTAACGGACGATAAAGAAATACAAATAGTGGCTGCTTTAGTCTTTCTAAATAATTTTTCCAACAAAATGAGTACTCGCTCGACTATTATTTTATAAATATTTTTATAACATATATTAAAATGAGTATTATTTATTAGTTTGGTACTATTAAGTGTTGCGAGCAAGCTTTGTCCGTAAAGTAAAAACTTTATTTTGAACATTCGCGTTTTTAAACAAACATTTTTGAATGAAATATTTAACGATTTACAAAATACTTTTTATTTAATAAAAAGTAATAATTAAATATAAATTTAATTATTTTGGGTCGGTACGCTTTGTGTTCAAGATTTTTGCGAGGGCATTTCAGTCACCTTCTGACTGTTTCCAGGTCTCGGTCAGAACTGAAAAGTTGTCAGGAATGTCGTTTTACATTAAATTGCCTTTTGAGTCCGAGTCATGAAAAAATGGATTTAGTGGTTGTTTTTGATAAACCAGCTCATGAATTTATATATAATCCTTTTTCGTTTCGAATCTAATAGTTTAAAAATAAACTTTCCATGAGAGAGATGTATAATAAATATGTTTATTATTTTAAAATTTGTTCCGAAAATTTTACCAGTTACGCGGTACATCGTTTGTATGTGACGCATAAAGATCTTCAGTCAAAAAAGTAATGTCGGACCTGAATAAGGTCAAAGTTTTAAAATAGTCATTTAAAATTTCGAAAATTGCCGGATGTTACACCCCTTATCAAAAATGCTAAATCTCTTGATATTTTGGATATCAATTAATTCAAATATTCATGGTTTCGGGGAAAAGATGTCTAATTATTAACAAGATGATTATAAAAACATATTAATGCTCCCCCTCAAAGTATGAGGGAATTATGTGGTGTTTGAGTATGTTAATTTGAAATTTTTTGAATTTACTAAGAAATTCTTGAAAATTCATACTCAAACACTATATATGCCTAACTTTTAAGTCTACACTACATATATACATATTTATAAGTTTATAAAAATATACGAAATGGCCTTATGATGACGAACACAATATGACAAAGTCATATTGTTTTTTGAAGTAGCCAGAGGTCAGTTTCGTAGTGCCTTCCACCAACAAACTTTTCAAGGCTCCTCATCATCCTTCTTTCCTTTAGCTGCTTGTCAATTAACTTGATCATGATATTAACTCGTTTCTTTTCCAATGTACTCTATCTTCTCTTCGGCAGGTACTCCATATGGATATTCTTAGTGATGTCCTTCAGGGAAGTTCGAAGCCTTGTTAATGTGCCATCACTGAAATTATAGAGTTTATCTGAGCGCATTAACCTGTTTCTCCCTATAGTGTCAACAAGGGTCTTGATATGGAGTGTACGGGTCCTTTTTCCTGATGCCGGGTTTCGTAGTTTCTGGCTTGGTGACGTTGATCTTCTTCTGGTAACTTTCGATTGCTAGATGAAGATCTTTGACTCGCTTCTAAATAACTATGCTTCTGGTGAACATTCTCAAAGCTATTGCAAAGTCAAAAACATCATCACCTGAGAGATTTGTAAGCCTATTCTTAACAACAAGGAGCAACATGTCCTCGATGTCATTGATACGAAGACATGGAAAGTTACCTTCCTAAAATTTGTAAAGGTCGTTATCGGCTCTTCGTACTACAATCTCTTTTAGATACCCTTACCTATGTTTCCTCATTACCTTGACCCAAGTCACTGCCATAATATGTTTTGTAGAGTACACATCATGAATGGATACCAAGCCTCGTGCATACCTATAGAAGGACTTATGTTGATCTCTCCAATAAGAAATACCCCAAAGTGCATGTTTATCATAAGCGACTTTAACAGGACTTCAAATATTTAGAACCATGTCTTCAATGCCTAGAAGATCATTTGTGCAGCATTTGTCTTCGTTAAAGAAGTCATGTAGGTCATAGTCGAAATTCCTCCTTGCAGATACTTGAGATCGTTGTTAAAGAAGTAATCAACCAGTACCTTTTGACGATTCTGATTCATGACTAAAAGTAGGGGTTTGGTAAGATCAAATAGATAATTACCGCCTTCTAGATTCTCCCAATCAAGTTTCTCTGATAAAGCCTTGTAACATTCTTCAAAGTCATATTCCAACTCATCATAATTGGTACTTATTCCTTTGAGAAATCTACATGCTGGCCCTAACAGGGTTTCTTGAGTAAGATTGGTGATCTTTAGTCCGTTCATGATGTATGAAGAGAATTCTATAAGAGTGCTCATCAATTCATCAAAGGTCTTTGACTTTTTATCAGCAGAAGATGTGAGTGTCATTAACCAGCTTTGAGTAGGTCCTTGTTGTGGAGTCTTCCTGTCATTCCAATCAGGATCAGTGGGTTCTTAAGGTCTTTTAGGTTTGGTAAACCAATCATGTTTAGATGCGACCTTTCCTTTAGGTTCTTCATCATCATTACCCGGGTTCTCCTCTTGATCTTGTGGCATATCCAAATCTGCAACCTCAAACTCTGGTTCCTCTGACTGAATAGACTTTCCAAAAGATTTTGATTGAGATTGGACGCCTTTTGATGAGTCAGACTGTGATTCTTTAGCTTTCGAACCTTTTGTTGGTTCTGCATCCTTGCTAGTCTTCCTCTTTTTGAACTCTCGGTCTGATCCAATGGAAGGGTCTTCATCTTTATATTTGTCTTTTCGGCTTCTCTTTAGTGAGTACACTTTATCATAAGTAGAGAAGAGAGTCTTGTCGAGATCATAAGATTTAATCAATCCATCACAGCATTCTCTATGTTCAGGAGCTGCTAGATATGATTTACTTTTATCTATTTTGTCAATAAGAATCTTCTTTAACTTAAATTCGGTAAGTAAAGCAGCAGCTTCATATGATGATTGTGGTTAAGAAGACTCTTTGGCTAGAATAGCATGTTTAAGCGACTCAGTAACCATTCTTTGGATCACCAGAAGGAAAAGTTAGACATTTCCTCTGGCAGGATCTGAGGAAGTTGAATCTTGACTTGCTTTGTGATTCGAGCAGTAAGGGATGCCGAAAGATAGTTCAAGAATTCATCTCTGGTGGCTCCTAATATTGCATGTAGATGTTCATCAACTAGAGCAGTCACTTGAGTTTTAAGAGGATCGTCCTTTTTGAGTTTAGCAACTTCTTTTCTAATGGTGTGACTCTGTTGTCGAATTATAAGACTGATGCGAAATCAAGAAGTATATATGGAGGATTTGTTGCTTTAGTTGTTGGTGGTGGTGTGAGTGTTGCTTGTGATGGTGGATGAGTGAAGGATGGTATTGACTGTGGGATGATGGTCGAGTATATTGGTGAAGATTCAGTGATAACTGAGACAGGTACTGTAAGGAGTGTGGGAGTTTGCTTGCTTGGTACTTCATGATGAACGTGAACATCCATTGGAGAAACAATTTCAGCCTCTGTATGGGGAATATCTGAGAAATTTAAGAATTTGGATGCCAAGTCAAATGAGTGAGAAGAGCTGGTAACTGGGACTTCAGTCTTCTATAGAACAATAGAAAGTGTCACATAAGCATCTTCTATGACTTGAGAGATCTTCGAATTTTCATTCCCTTGTTGAATGTTAGTCAATTCAACATCGGTACCTTCCTTTTGAACCGTCTCATCATTAGCTTGAACTAGTTTATTTAATCATATATCCACATCATCGTATAGTTGACTAGTAGTATAATCCATCTCTTCATCTTCATCACCTTCAGCTTTATCAGAAATCTTTGTTTCATCATCAGAATCGTTAGACGGGGTTCTAACAAACTCATCCTCCTCTTCTTTTTCATCATCTCCTATCTCTTCTTGTTTTTCTTCTTGATCAGACTCGGAATCCGATTCATTCTTATCAGTTTCATGCTCGGGATCCGACCCTTTTTTATTGTCAAATTCAGTATTGTCATCATCACTATCTCTTTCTTGATCACTTCCTTCACTTCTAGAGTCTTGTTCATTATTGATGTCATCTTCGTCCTTTCCCTAAGATTTAGGTTCACTTTTAGTTGATACTTCTTCCGTTACATCGGGAACCCCTGGTTTAACACAAGTTCCTTCATTTGTAACAAAAGGTTTGATCTTTGCAGCACTTGGAGTAGTTTTGGTAATAGTACCAGAACCACTTGGATGAGTCTTGTGAAAATCCCTCAAGCTCTTCTTTCTAACTTCTTCATACTGAGCTTCTTAAGTTAATGCCACTTTAGGTAGAAGCTCAATTCCTTTGCCACTAGCAATATCCACCTTTCCTTCCTTTTAGATGATAACTCCACAGGAGTATCTCTTATAACCACTCTTGAAGTCTGTTTTCTTGTAGTCTTCTTGACAGGAACCTTTTTCTTTGCAGATTTAGGTTCTTCATCCACATGGACTAGATTCAGATTAAGGTCCTTCTTAGATGGAGAAGATTTCTTGAATTTCCTTGCAATCTTAGGAGGAGTAGCTCCTGTAGCAAAACCAAGGTAAGTCTTGTAAGCTTTGGTTTCCTTCATTTCAGGACTGGTCAATGATTCAGGAAGTATAGCACCATAGATTTGAGTTGCTTCTTTTGTAGAGACAAATTTTAAAGTGTTTATCAGATAGTCATCCTTGGAGGTGTGCATCTCGATCTTGTTTCTCTAGGAGACTGTCTTGTCTTGAGTAAGGAAGTAGTGAATGATAACTTTGGTGAATCGAGGGTAGTACATCTTCTCTTGCTTTTTGTAGGCTCTATTGTCAATCTAGTAAATGAAATCTTCCCAAAGTAGTTCAACATAGTCTACATTCTTCTGATGGTACATACCCCAAAGGATTTGTGATCTGGAGAGACGAAGCTTGTTAAGACCAGCTGTCTTTCCAGATAAACTTTTGTTAATGAGAGCAGCAAAAGTTCTCCAAGGTTGATGCATATGATCAACAAAAACATCATTGAGTGAATTGATCTCCCTAGTATGTCCAAGTTATCTTAGGAAAGACACAACATCTTCATCAGTAGGAAGTGCATTAAAGTATTGACCCTGTACTCTAGGGTAGATCTTTATGATATCTCTAAATATTTCCAAAGTGAGTTTGAAGCTCTTCCTTTTTTCCATTTTAAATCTGTAGAAAGTGTCATGCTTATAAACAGAATCCCAGAATTGGTGCATGTACACTTCTGGAACATCTGCAGTGATGAGAAATGCAGAGTAGCATGGAGTGAGAGCAAGATCATCTAGAACGACTTGAAATGTCGGTTCTCTTTGGATCTTTTCAGGATTGAGTCTTCCATTACATTTCCCAATCTCAAGTCTTTTCTCCTTGGGAACAAGTTCAAGATCAAGTTTGGCTTGTTGAGCAGTGATTGAAGACATGGTTCTGCTAAGTTTTGTCACATACAGTTCATATACACGTAAATATATATATCACTGAAAGACAATCTAGATCATGACGAATGATTATAGATGCAAGACTGATTTACACTAGGAATTATGCATATAATTACAAGGCAAAATATTGACACACATGAGAGCAGGAAAAACACATAATAATACAATACATTAACTATAGGCAATCTATAGAAACCAAGGCAATCACTAAAGATCTCTAAGGAAAAACTAGACCTAAATTAATCGCTAGGCGATAAGTTAAGGAATTATACTTAGATTAGGTTACGAGATTTGATTACCAAGATTACAAGATTAGTTCTTCTAGAAAAAATCATTTATAGTTCGCCTTAAGTATGTGTATAATTCGCCTGTGTTAAACACATATGTATAGTTCGCCTGTGTTACTCCTATGTATAGTTTGCCTGTATTAAATTCATGTGTATAGTTCGTTTGTGTTAAAGATGAACGTATAGTTCACCTAAGTAAATGTGTATAGTTCGCCTGTATTAATCCAAGTGTACAGTTCGTCTACGTAAACGTATAGTTCGCCTACACAACAAACGTATAGTTCGCCTGTGTGTATTGCTCGCCTAGAGGAAATATACACAACTAATTTTCACATTATTTCAAACAACTAAAATCATTTATTCATGACCATATAGCATCTAGGAATCAGCTTAACACATTTAATCCATGAATTAACCATAAAAATCTTGCCTTTTGACTTCTTCGACTCATCTGAACACGAAAACACAAGTTCTTCAAGATTTTAACATATTAGCATGTTTAAGAACACTCAAATTCACACAAATAGTTATTTAAGCAATTCTAAACCCAAACCCATGAACTTTTACAAGTTCTTGACAATTTTTCTATTAGTTCGACAACAAGAATCACCCAAAACGTATAAATGCGTTATCCCTAGTAAAAACTGTTATAGGTACAACATCTAGACCCCTATAGGACCAAAACCTCTCAATCAATTTGAGATTTCATACACTTTTTAAGGTGACAAAATTTTGATCAATTTTTAGGGTTTTTCGAGTGACTTTCCAACATTAGGTCTGATTTATGGAGGTTTTAACATTAAAACAAGTGTACCTTTTGATTATAACGAAGATAGAACGAGTTCTTGAAGGTTTAAGATTCAACAATGGAGGTTTAAGTTTTTTTTGTGACGTGTTGGGATTAAAAGTCATCTTAATGTTGTTGGAGTTACTGCTGCTCAACTTGAAGTTAGTGTTGCTCATGAACTTTAAAGGAAAATAAGCTAAGTAGTTACTACTGTTGGTATAAGAGTTAATGCTGCTGGTGGAAGTTAATATTGCTAGTACAAAGACTGCTTAAAGTGAAGACTCAAGAAAATATTCTAAGTAGTTAGTACTGCTAGTACTAAGTTACTACTGCTAGGCAAAGTTAAGACTACTCAGAGAAATATGATAAGTGGTTAATGTTGCTAGTACAAAGTTAATGCTGTTGAGGAGTTACAACTGCTGGAATAAAGTTAGTACTGTTAGTTAAGATTAGTACTGCTTATATGATTTATATTAAGTAATTTACTTGTATGATAAGTTACTTATTTATAGAAAAGATTTGATATACTTAGGAAAGTATTATAAGCCGAGTAGGACTCCTTGGTGTATAAAAGGAGGTCCTAGGGCATAGAGGTCGATGTACCAAACCATATATCAGAATCATGTCAAACAATAGAGTTTTGTGTTTTTCATAGCTTCAAGGTCTTTATAACCCTAATACCGGTAGAGTATCCGTATTATTATCATTAATAATATTGAGGCTTATTTTATTGAATTTTATATTTATTGTGTTACTATTTCATTAAGAATTCTTCTTATTATTAAAGATTAGATTTTGCATAATCTTTAATACATTCAAACAAAGCTTTATAGTTGTGTTAGATTTATCTAATATAAATAAACCTTAAGAAAGATTTAGGAATTTGATCCATTAAAGTGGGATCCAACAAGTGGTATCAGAGCTTAAAAAGCTTTAAATAAGAAGAATCTGTATGTAAACACAAGATTTTTTTCAACAAGAAGATATGGATCAAGATTCTGCACACATGGTGGCTACATTCAAAGTTCCCATGCTCAAACCTAGAGAGTTTAAGATCTAGAGGATGAGGATTGAACAATACATCCAGATGATAGACTATGCACTGTGAGAAGTTATAGAGAATGGTGCAACCTTGCCAAAAACACAAACTGTGGAAGGTGTTACAACTATGATGCCTATTATAACTGTTAAAGAAAAAGCTTAGAGAAGACTAGAGGTGAAAGCAAGAAGTACTCTAATGATGGGCATTTCCAATGAACATTAGTTAAAGTTTAACTCTATAAAAGATGCCAAGCAGTTGCTGGAAGCCATTAAAAAGAGATTTGGTAGGAATGCTGCTACTAAAAAGACTCAAAGAAATCTCCTAAAGCAGCAAAATGAAAACTTCACTGCTCCAAGCTTAGAGATGCTTGATCAAACTTTTGATAGGCTTTAAAAGCTTGTAAGTTGGTTGGAGCTTTTGGGAGAAAAGCTTTCACAAGAAGATATCAATCAAAAGCTACTAAGAAGTTTGTCACCAGAATGGAACACACATGCTATTGGGTGGAGGAATAAAGCAGATCTGGATACAATGAGCATGGATGATCTCTACAACAACCTTAAAGTGTATGAACCAGAAGTAAAAGGGATATCTAGCTCAAATTCAAGCACACATAACATAGCTTTTATGTCCTCTTCAAATAACAACTCTAGCAGCACTAATCAAGAAGTTAATATTGCTCATGGAGTTTCTACTGCTAGCACTCAAGTTAATGCTGCTAACTCTACAAATATTGATAACATTAGTAATGCTGTTATTTGTGCATTCATTGCTAGTCAACCAAATAGTCCCTAACTTATACATGAGGACTTGCAACAAATTCATCTAGATGATATGGAAGAGATGGATTTGAGATGGCAGATGGCCATGTTGACTATGAGGGCTAGAAGATTTTGATGAATACATGAAGGAAACTAACTGTTAATGGTAATGAGACCATTGGTTTTGATAAGTCCAAAGTGGAGTGCTACAACTGCCACAAGAGGGGACATTTTGCTAGGGAGTGCAGAGCTCTAAGATATCAAGACAACAGGAACAAGGAAAGCTCAAGAAGGAGTGTGCCTGTGGAAATATCTACTCTACAGCTTTGATGTCATGTGATGGTCTTGGTGGGTATGAATGGAGTGATCAGGCAGAGGAATGGCTTAATTATACCCATCATGGCTTTTCTCTCTTTCAAGTCATACTCAAAGTATCTAATGATTATTACTGGTTTCAAAAAACTTATTTGGAAACTGTTGAACTTCTTAAATCGTAAAATGATCAACTATTAAAAGATTTAAAGAAATCTGAGTTAATTGTTTTGGGTTATAAGATAGGTTTAGAGTCTGTGGAAGAAAAACTTGAAGTTTATAAAGCAAATGAGTCTATTTATGTACAAGATATTAAGGGCTTAAAATTTGAAATTCATATAGGAGAAATAACTATTAGAGAGCTTAGGAAGAAGCTTGAAATAGTACAAAAAGAAAAATATGGCATTTAACTTAATGTAGATAAATTTGAACATGCATCTGAAAGTTTAAACAAACTCATAGAGAGTCAGATAGTTGACAATTACAAGAAAGGTTTAGGCTATGAAAATTATAATGCAGTTCCACCTCTCTACATAGGAAATTTCATGCCTCCAACACCAGACTTGTCTTTTATTAGTTTAGATGAGTTTGTTGATAAGCCTGTAGTTAAGAACTATAAAGCTATGTCTAGTGAAGAAGAGCCTAAGGTAGTTAGAAAGAATGATGATGCCCCAATTATAGAAGAATGGGTATCAGATGATGAGGAAGTGGATGTGTCTCAGCCTAAAAATGAAAAGAAAACAGTTAGGCCTAGTATTGTTAAGAAAGAGTTTGTCAAATCTAAACAACAAGAAAAATCTACTAGGAAAACTGTTTAACAAGTTGAGCAACAATAGGCAAAGCCACTCACAGATCCAAGAGGGAATCAAAAGAAAATTGGAACAATATGATTGTCTCAAAAACTAGGAAGAAATTTTGAGATGTTTAATAAGGCCTGTTATGTGCGTGGAAGCTTTGATCATTTGCATGTTGATTGCAATTACCATCAAAAACAGTTTCAAAATCAAAGGATGGTAAAACCTGTTTGGAACAATGATCAAAGGGTAAATTATCAAACGTTTGCTAAAAAGACTCACCCCTGTGCTAAAAAGAACATGGTTCCAAGAGCAGTACTAATGAAGTCTGGCTTAGTATCAGTTAATACTGCTAGACAAGTTAATACTACTCACTTAAAAATAATAGTGAATGCTGCTAGACCAATGTCATATCTTTCTAAAACAGCACATTCAACTGTTAAGAGGCCCATTGATAAGAACACGTCATTTAAAAACAGTAATACTAATCAAAGGGTTAATACTGTTAGGGATAAAAAAATTAATACTGCTAGGCCAAAAGCAGTAGTTAATGCTGTTAAGAGAAATAATTTTAAAGCTGTTAAAGCCTCAGCTTGTTGGGTTTGGAAACAAAAGCATAAAGTTTTAGACCATTTTTCTAAACACAACAGTGCATCAATCAACCTAAAAAAGTTTGATGCACAAGGCAGATCCAAGTCAGTGATAGCTTGGGTCCCTAAAGAAACTGATTTTCTTACCTAATGTGTAGGGCAATCCACAGATGGATTTACAGGATAAAGGAGTAATTGATAGTGGATGCTCAAGGCACATGATTGGGAACATGTCTTATTTTATAGACTATGAAGAGATAGATGGAGGATATGTTGCTTTTGGAGGAAACCCCAAAGGAGGGAAAATCACGGGCAAATGTACCATTAAAACTGGTAATCTAGATTTTGAAAATGTGTATTTTGTAAGAGAGTTAAATTTAATCTCTTTAGTGTCTCATAAATGTGTGATAAAAATAATAGGGTTCTTTTTAATGACACTGAATGTATTGTTTTATCTCTAAACTTTAAGTTAATTGATGAAAGTCAAGTTTGTTAAGAATAAATGACGTGTATAAACAGAGGTAAAACAGATCTGGAGGTTGGATAAAGTGAAATAAATGTAAAGCCATTTTATTAGAGAATAAGGTGAAAAGAGATGGGAAGAGTGTATGTGTTAGAGAGAGAACACACACACACACACTTTTACAAAAGTGAGCTTCACCCCTCCATGGAAGTATGGAGGAGGTATTTATAGTCCTAGTGCCACATAACTATCGTAACTAGTCATTATTAGTCTCTATGTGTCACGCTATAAATAAACTAAAGTAATTCCGTGTTTGTCAACATATTTTAATGCTAACAATATTTTAAGGCTAACAATCTTCCCCCAATATGTGGACATATATGGAATTACTTACAATGTTCCTAACAAGTACTTATACAATTAAATAAAGTCTTCCAAAGCACTTCCAAAGCTGAAGTTGTCGTCTGAGTTCTCCTGGTCTTGAAACTTGTATTCCAGCTTAGATCTTCATTGTCTTTACATGTTCTGGAACCATTATAGTATGCATGAGTTGGATTAACTTCCCCCCAATTCATGCAGCATGTCTTGAAAAGCTTTCTTCATAGACTTCTTAGCTAGAACTCCTCACCAAAATAGAGTTGCTAAGAGGAGGAATAGGACACTAATTGAGGCTGCTAGAACTATGCTAGCTGATTCTAAGTTGCTAACTACTTTGGCAGAAGCAGTGAATACTGCTTGCCAATGTTGCAAAATAGAGAGTTAGAAGTTAAGCCTCATAACAAGACCTCATATGAACTTTTTCATGGTAAAACACAAACTTTACATTTTATGAGACCATTTGGGTGTCCTGTTACCATTCTCAATACCATAGATCATTTAGGCAAATTTGATGGTAAGGCTGATGAAGGTTTCTTTGTTGGATACTTTTTGAATAGTAAAGCCTTTTGTAACACCCTCATTTATACAATAAAAGCACGGAAGCTAATCTGGGGTATTACTTCATAGAACAATTACATCACAATCATAGAAAACGACTCAATAGAGATGTTTTTTAAAAGATACGTTATCATTCATTAAAAATAGAGTTTTACAAAGGCAGGTCCCAAAATCTAGAAACATAAAATGTGAATGATAACAAGTTTTAGCCATCTTTAAGTCCATGCCACTCTATGCCATAAGTTGCTCAATTACCTGGGATAAACATGCATAAAAAGGGTCAACACAAAGGTTGAGTGAAATTCATAGGTTTGAAATGTAATAGTTGAATACAAGTTATCATAATGGAAATATTGCATTGCAGGGATAATTATCATGGAGAACATTATTATCATGGAGTACATTATTATCATGGAGAACATTATTATCATGGAGAACATTATTATCATGGAGAACATTATTATTGTAACTAAGCTCATGAATCACATATTTAAACTCAAGAGAAAACGGATCTTCCTACCTGAGACATACTAGGAGTCACTATCAAAAGAGATACTAGGAGCTATTATCCAAAGAGATATTGGGAGATATTACCCAAAGAGATATTGGGAGATACTACCCAAAGAGATATTGGGAGATATTACCCAAAGAGATATTGGGAGATACTACCTAAAGAGATACTTCCATGTACTTAGGCAATAATATATCAGGATAGCATATAGTTTAGAAAACCACTTTATTCATGGTTAATAAACCAGGTATTTACAGGTTTAATAAAGAATTTAAAAGATGAAATGTGAGGTATTATTAAACTCATTAGTCTTGAATAAAGTAATCACATAGTTTATAAGATAAAACGAGTATGTCAAGATTTTTGTAACAAGACATAGTATCCCCTCGCGTTTATAAAACATGTAAATAAGTAAAGGCGAGGTTATGAACTTCACCTGATAGGTAGTTGTAATAAATATTTCCAAAAGTAGATTGACAGACTTTATCACAATCTTAACAGCGCAGGTTGATGAGTCAAAATTATGTAAACAGCCACGTCACACAACCTGAGTAAATATGTCAAGTCTTAGGAAGATTGTACTCTAGAACTTTGGTTTTAATAGTTTAATATTGTTATGAGTTTGATTGGAGAGTTTGGAATTATTGTATCACCGTTCGGGCCATCATAATTCAGAGGTCATTCAGTAAACGTTTGAGGAGCTAGGGCACTTTAAATCGTAAACCCAACAACTCAGTCAGAATGTAATACCAAGATGAAACCCCTTAATATGAAGCTCCCTAGTATTGTGGTACGATATAGATTCGGGATAGGATTTTTAAAAGCACATTGATGATGAATTATATAATAGTTATAACATAATCGGTTTTAAGCGTTTTGCTCAATAACTAGAAATGATAAGCACGTCAAGCGTTAATTAAAGTTATGTCTTATAAGGTTTTGAACACATTTTTACACTTTTTCAAAATGTTACATTTTAGACCCTTAAGAATGAAAAATGGCAAAATATACCCTTGGAGTTTTCACTTTTACAAGTTTGGTCCTTCTAGTTTAAAAGATGTACAAAGTAAACCTTGTACTTTTGGAAAGTGACATAAGGAGACCTATATTTAGAACTTTAGATAATATGGCAAAATAAGTCCTTGTACATATAAGTTTTCAAAAGTTACAGGTATATACCCCTTACATGAAAATGATTTACAAAACAAGCTCCCCAAAATCCATAATAATGATATTTTTCAATATGAAAAGTAATTTTTACATGCATACTTATAATATAAAGCTAAAAATATGAAGTTTTAACGAAAAAAAAGTTCAAAATAACGATTCGTTAAGCTAAATAAATCAAACGGGTTTCAAATTAGCGTTTAAAAATGAAAACGACGCCGGGTTTTAAGTTTTCAAATCTTTTCAAGACTTAATAAAGTACTTCTTATAATGTTTATGATAAGCTTATAAGGATAGATTAATAATGAAAGTTTACAATTTTTAGCTATATATGAATAAGCAAAAAACATGAAATTAGGGTTTCGATGAGCTCAGTTGGATCAAAAAGGTAAAACACATATGATTCTTAGTTCAAAGCTATTAAAATATTTAAGCATGATCATAAGAACATTATAAGGTATGAAAACAAAAATGTGAGCTATGGTACCCGTGGATTTTGAGCTTATAGCTTGGAAACGGGTCGAAATCGGGACTTTTAGCTTTGTACGCCTAGAATAACGACTCTGAGGCTTCTTTTCTTGGATTCTTTGCTTCAATTATGATCTTGAGACTTTTATTGATCTTCTAATTCTGCTATAGAAGTATTAGAACTCCATTATGTGTAAGAGAGAAGATAGGGGGTATGTTTGTAATGTCGTGTATGGTTCGACTTAAATAAGGCTCAGGTACCCTTAATGCCAAGAATAACTTGGTAACAAAGGCAAGGATCTGAGATAGATGACTAATGAAGGGCCTAGAGATGATAAGGATAAGAGCTAGGAGATGATAACATTGTAACACCCCCAAAAGGGGTCGTCAGCGAATATGGGTTCCCGGGCGTGTTACTTCTCAGATCAATCCCACAAGATATATACATAGAACTGACCAAAAAAGTCGTTTGCAAAATGATCCATTGGATTTTAACAAAGTAATTGTTACATAAGCCCGGAAGCTTAATTGTTCACTTGATCAAAATACAAAGATTTTCAGCCCATGACAGATAACAAAATGAAATGTGACAAAATCTTTAATGCATGACATCCAAATCAAAACCACCAATGTATCCATCGCACCTCGTGCTTATTGATCCCCTGAAAAACATTGCTTTAAAACGTCAACAATAATGTTGGTGAATTCATAGGTTTGATAAATCATATATTGTAGGACCACAAGATCTCCCAAGTGTATGATAATGCAACAGATGCAGATATCATATAAATGTAATTACGTGCTCTAAAAAGCTCATGACACTGGATGCTTGACATGTATGGATCCAAATTAATGTCCGTTTGGCCCCGTGGGTGATGTTCTAAACCCCGCAAACATCCTATATTCGACATGGTGAATGTTCGTATATTCACTAAGTGATCGCTATCACCCGAACGGGGTTGTCCACAAAAACCCAATAGATCTTAATTCATAACATTCCAGCTCGACATTAACCAGTTTCATGATAATGGGCTCAGTTGGGTAATCGCTACTTAGGCATCATGAATCATAATATAAACTTAACCACTTGTTTCCAGTTGTAAAACATCGCATGTTTTTTCACCCCAAAAACTTTTGTAAAACAAAAGCATGGTTAAAACAATGGGCTGATGAACTCCACCTTGAGTTCTGATAATTCCAATTATCGCAGATAAAGCGTCACGTAAAAGATTGAATGCAAACCGAAATAACATATGGTCGTATAAGTACCTGAGTACTTAGAATTGATAACATTGAATTACGCCTATAGCATGTTCATCGTTACTATCGTTCGTGACTATCATAATTACAGAGGTCATGACATGACTTTCGATCCGGAGTTAGACACTTAAATCGTAAATATCCAACAACATCGGACGAAACGCCATCCGAAGAGGCCTCATTATGAACTCCTAGTAATATAGTACTTTGATAACCACATAATATTCTATATATCGCTCAATCACCAACTAATGGTTTTGGGTAAAAATTGTGTTAAATACGTTAAAACGTTTTAATTATCGTTAAGTAAAGACAATTGCGTAACTTTCGCGTTTTAAACCCGATTCCTCGTTGCTTAAGCCCCATCTTTTCAGTAACCAAGACGAGTTATCATAAATCGACATTTTTGGAATTTCGGACTACTGGTGAAAGCAGTAAAAATATACTGTTCACCTCCGACCTAGTAATATTTTATCATTTAATTGTCGTAAAACTCCCCTAAACGTCTTATTTATTCGTTAATTGGCTCCGTTTTTAAACGATTCCTTTCGAGACGATTCTCTGTATTTGAAAGTTCTAACATTTTTATGAGGTTTACAAAAATATAACTTTCTGTCAAAGAATAGTAACTTTATAAAAATAGTTTATAAAAGTATTAATTGTCGTATAACTCCGCGAATTCATATACTCGTTCGTTAATAATTGAAAAATTACGATTCTTTACATTTTGAATCCTAGAAAATGTGTACTATTTATTAAAATTACTAATTCCTTGCTGTTTTGTAATTTTTTATAAAAATGTTTTTATAAAAATTTACTTACTACATCGTTTATGAACGTATAACTCGTTTTAACAGTAACTTTTCGTTAATTAATCCGTTAAACAAGTTTCCTTACTTTTTCGAATCAGTCTGAAATGTATTATCTTATAAAAAACATAACATAAATAGTAAAAATCCGAATTTGGGGCAGAATGATTATGCTTGTTTGTTAAGTCCATTTAGGATCTTTTCTCTTAATCTTGATTAACTTTTGTATTTTACCACAAGTCTCATATAAATCATTATACTTTATAAAACATACATATATGATGTGTCATTTGTCCATGAATAGTCCTAGGTGTCCAAGATACAAGGTTAACTAATTCATGATAAACTTAAGGAGCATAACTTTTCTTTTAAGAAATCACTAATTTACTAGTTTTGTAAATAATCATTTTTACACATAACTAAGTGGGTACAAGTGTATTTCTTTCCATATGAACTTATTTTAGTGTTCTATTAACATGATTAAAAGTCCATAATCAATATTAACATGTCTTATGTATTTCTTTAAGTTGAAACATATTATGAAGTTATGAAAACCCTAATTTACTCATAATCATTTTACTCCAAACAATATGAACAAACATTTTCTCATCCTTTTTTAACATAATGTAAAGAATTAAAACACAACTATGTATAAGTAATCCATGTGGTCATTTCAAGTGAAAACTTAATTTTCATGATTAAAACCTAAATGGTGATTTAAGCTAAATAGAAATATCATATGCATAATAATGAAAGTCATAGCAATATAAAGAGTTTAAATGGACCTTAAGAAGAATGATGATGATGATGAACAAGTACTAAACCCTTGTTTAGTCACAAAAACCTAACTTGCACTTTATAAACCCTTACTTTCCTTCACTAAACCCTAGCTTCCCTTTTCTGAGAACCGAGATTTATAACTTGGGAACTGGGTTTATAACCATTACATGCAAGTCCTAAGTACATCAGAATATGTGTATATAGAAGTGTAAGGGTTGTAGAAAATTTTGTATGGATTTGTTAAAGGGGTGTAAGTTTGCCGTGGCCAAGGATGGAGCAAAAGAGGAAGTTTTGCTTTGATTTGTTTAAGTGTTGGTGATGTATGTGTTAGTTTGCTAGTTATGTAATTGTGTATAAGATGTAAAGTTGTCAAAAGTCCAAGCAATGTCAAAGTATGGTCATGGCATGGCTCTTTGTCAAGGTAAGGTGGGAATGGTGTTGCCATGATGAGGTATGGCATGAATTTGACCAATTTGAAAGTCTTATCTTATTTTCTATGTATATATTTGTATATAGTGCATGAATTTCGGTGGAACAAAGATATACATGTTTTATTTATGTAATTTTGTGTATTGGGTATAAAAGTGGGTATTTGTTGAAGCGTAGGAAAGTTTTTGTGTTCCGGTAGTGCCTAAAAAAAAAAACGCAATTTATCGCGAAACGTATACACTTTACGTATCCGATAAAAATAAAATTAATAAAGTTAATAATTATCCTTAAAATAATTATATAACCCTTGCTTGATGTAAATATTTAATTGTTTGATGCCCGTTTACGTTGAACGCTAATTTTTGGCTTACGCGATTTAAACTTAATTCATGAAATTACAAGCAACGCGTACAATACTAAAAATGAATAGTACATTTATTGACGTCGTCAAAGACTTGAAAACACAGGGTGTTATAAACATAAGCTAGAAACTAGCTTTGATGTGTTGTTTCTCTCTTGTGTTGTTGTGGCCTAAAAGGAGAAAGAATGAGGTATCAAAGCCTCCTTAGTGACCAAGGAATGAAATGAGGTGCTTTTAAGCAGCTTGTAGATGAATTAGGTGACTCATGGAGGTGTGTGGTAGCTTGGTTGGTTTTCAAAATGGGTAAAAAGGAGGGAAAATGAGTATAGAGTTCAAACTTGCTCGGGTTAGGGTTTTTGGTTCAAATTTCGTGTACAATGGAGTAATGAGGATAGATTATGAAATGTAATGTTGTAATTAAGTGTTTATAACTTAATTTGATTAATGGTTTTAGGTAATAATGGGATAAACAACGAAGAAATGGTCAAAGTTAAGAACCAACTCGGTTTTATAGGTTATTGTTTTGAAATTAGGGTTTTGAGTTTAAAATGAGTCTAAGTGATTGAAATGGAGGGAAATGTTGTTAAAAAGTTGAGCATTTCTTGTTTGTATATTGTACTTAATAGTTTGTACAAGATTCTATAGGAAAACAGAGGTAAAATGGCTATTTTAGATGTCATGCTTAATGACTTGTACATTGTGCTTTTATGAACTTGTATATTGACTTGGAGGGAGTTTATATTTCAAATGAGATGTTATATTACTTGTACATATGCTTTAGTAGCTTGTGCGTTTACTTTAGATATTAACTTTACATGGAGTTAGGGTTTTAGAGGTATACGATAACAGTTTAAAGCCTGTATTGATATAATGTTGCTAATGATACATTATATGAGTAATGTACTTTGTAAAAAGGATATTAAGATATTGACTTGACATATTATGATGTTTACTTGACATGTATATAGATAGGATTGCCATAGATAGGTTGCGTGAGCTTGTTAACTTTAGTTATGCAAGTTGCGTTGCATATTGAGATATTGGTAATGTAATAAAGCAAAAAATTTCCCTGAAAAAGGTGGTTCATAATAAAAGATAGATAGTACAATTGCATCAAACTTAATATATGGATATTTATATTGATGAAAATTTCGGGTTGTTATAGTCTCTACCCCTTAAAGAAATCTCATCCCGAGATTTAGTGGAAAGTTATAGTGGTATTGTTTGGGAATAGATGTAGGTACTGGGCATGAATTTGATCTTTATGTTAGGCTAATCAAGGTCACAAGTCCACGTGTGTGATGCATTTATAATTATGTTGCGCACCAAAATTATAAATTGCACTCTTTCAACACGTCTACTTATTTTCAAGACCACACCTCTTGATGACAACCAATAGAATTTCTCCAAATCTTGATATATCTTGTCAGAACCTCGGGTGGATGGAATACTTCGATTTATGAGACCTGTGGGTTATGGGTCTACCACACTTCCGCTGCACCATTCTGATCATAAAGAATCGTTATCCATTAACCTTTAAAAGTCAACATCGAATAAGAAAGCTGATCAACAATCTTTTGTCAAAATTTTCATACCTAGTGGTATGAAATCATTTGGCATTAATATTAGATTCTTGTGTATTCCTTGTTATTACGTTGCAGATAGAACAGAAATTTTTTAAGAATAGCAAAGATCATGGAAATGAGTGATTATAATAGGAGCTTTAGTTGTTTTCTAGGTACAAATGTTTGAGAAAATCAGATAGTAAAAGAATTATAGTAATCCCCCGATAAAGAAATGAATTCATATCATAATTAACAGATATAGTATAGACAAATACAAAATTGGTATCATGAAACAACGAGGTATAATGGAATCACCACTGTATAAATAACTTGTCTATATAATTTACATAGCAAATTTTGACAAGTGTCATTATTCATACATCTAGTGGTTGGATTCTAGAAAACTATAAACGACACAGATCTAATATGGTGGTTTTCCCTTGAGTTCTTGGATCTTGTTCAGAAGACTTTTGATGATGAACTTGGACATCATCATCTAGGATATCCTGGGACCTGAGGGTTATGGGTCTACTATGCTTCTGTTGCGCTACTCTGATTACACTCTAATTTGGTTTTTCGGGAAACTAGTTTATAAAATTTAAGGATTCATTAAAGGGATAGTCGGGTGGTGATGTAGTTGACCTAACCGGTGATGAAGATCTTATTGATGAAGATGGAGATACTGGAATGGGTGATTCAACAGGAGTCTCAGTGTCTTTAGGTGGTAAAATTTCCTCGGGAGGAAAGAAATCTCAGGAATCAAACATCAGTGGAGGTAAAATAGCTGGTAGAGCAATAATAACTTGGGGTGGTGGAATAGCATCATTAATATCGGAATCGGAGGGGACGATAGTAGAGTGAGGGGACGAAGACATGACTGTAACAATTCAGTAGTAAATAACATAAGTTATTTATATAATAGTATAGTAGTTATGTATTTTTACATACTATTCGGAAAAAGTAGTGGCATCTTCACAATTCAGGGAATGTAGTGGCACGAAGGACATTGAAGTGCAAAGAAAAGATAGTTATAGTTAAGGTTTTACCCTTGTTCTCTATAACCGTGAGCTCTGATACCACTCTGTAACACCCCCATTTTTACAATATAAGCACACAAGCTAATCTGGGGTATTACTTCATAGTAACAACACATTCACAATCATAGAAAATGACTCAAAAGAGATGTTTATTAAAAGATACGTTATCACTCATTAAAATCATATTTTTACAAAGGCAGGTCCCAAAATCTAGAATCATAAAATGTGAATGATAATAAGTTTTAGCCATCTTCAAGTCTATGCCACTCCATGCCATAAGTTCTCAATTAACCTAGTGATAAACAGGCATAAAAAGGGTCAACACAAAGGTTGAGTGAAATTCATAGGTTTGAAAGAGCGTAATAGTTGAATACAAGTTTATCATAAGAAATATTTGCATTGTAATGGATACTATCAGGAGAACATAATTATCATGGAGAACATTATTATCATGGAGAACATTATTATCATAGAGAACATTATTATCATGGAGAACATTATTATCATGGAGAATATTATTATCATGGAGCATTATTATTACATCTAAGTTCATGAATCACATATTTAAACTCAATAGAATCAGGAGCTTCTACCTGAGATATACTAGGAGTCACTATCAAAAGAGATACTTTGAGCTACTATCCAAAGAGATATTGGGAGATATTACCCAAAGAGATATTGGAAGATACTACCCAAAGAGATATTGGGAGATACTACCCAAAGAGATATTGGGAGATACTACCCAAAGAGATATTGGGAGATATTACCCAAAGAGATACTAGGAGATACTACCCAAAGAGATACTTCCATGTACTTAGGCAATAAAAATCAGGATAACATATAGTTTAGAAAACACTTGTATTCATGGTTTATACAAGTATTACTGGTTTATAAAAGTATAAAAGATGAAATATGAGGTTAGTGAACTCATTAAGTCATTGAAAAGTAATCCACATTGTTAAAGATACACGAGTATTTAAAAGAGTTTGTAACAACATGGTATCTCCCCCCTCGCGGGTTTATAAAATGTGTAAATAAGTAAAGGCGAGGTTATGAACTTCACCTGGTAGGTAGATGTAATAAATATTCCAAAATGTAAAAGCGACGACTTTATTCCAATCTTAACAGAGAAGGTTTGATATAGTCAAAATGATAGTAAACACCACGCCACGGCAACCTGAGTAAATTATGTCAAGATCTTAGGAAGATTGTACTCTAGAGACTTTGTTTAATAGTTTTAATAATGTTATGAGTTTGATTGAAGAGTTTGAATTATTGTTCATCACCGTTCGTGCCATCATATTCCAGAGGTCATTAAAAGCGAGGCTATGAACTCACTAAGTCTTTGAAAAGTAATCACATTGTTATAAGATAAACGAGTATGTAAAAGAGTTTGTAACAAGCATGTATCCCCCTCGCGGGTTTATAAAACATTTGAAATATTGAAATGCGAGGCTATGAACTCACCTTAACAGTATAGGGAAATCTGAGTGATAGCAAAGGTATATGGAATGAAAGTAACGGCTTCGTCACACGCAACCTGGGGTAATATGTCAAGTCTTAGTTTGATTGAATATGTTTTACATTATAATGAATATCATCTTTGATTGAATTGTTATGGAGTATTGTATCACCGTTTGGGCCATCATAATTCAGAGGTCATTCACTAAATGTTTGAGAAGCTAGGGCATTTTAAATCGTAAACCCAATAACTCAATCAGAACGTAATACCAAGATGAAACCTCTTAATATGAAGCTCCCTAGTATTGTGATACGATATAATTGGTTTTAAGCGTTTTGCTTGATAACTGGAAACGATAAGCACGTCAAGCGTTAATTAAAGTTATGTCTTATAATGTTTTGAACATATTTTTATACTTTTTCAAAATGTTACATTTTAGACCCTTAAGAATGAAAAATGGCAAAATATACCCTTGGAGTTTGCACTTTTACGAGTTTGGTCCTTCTAGTTTAAAAGATGTACAAAGTAAACCTTGCACTTTAGAAAGTGACATAATAGACCTCTATAGTTATAAATTTGATTAAATGACATTTTCAGTCCCTTTAGTTATAAGTTTCAGAAAGTTACGATATATACCCCTTGCATGGATAATATTTACAAAACAAGTCCGAATGGCCATGCAAGCTTATTTTAACATTTCAAAAGATATTTTCAGGTTATAGCTTATTAGAATAAGCTAAAATATGAAGGTTTAACGTAACGAAAGTTTAAAATAACGATTCGTTAAGCCAGAAATCAAAACGGGTCAAATTAGGGTTTCAAAATGAAAACGCACGGGTTTTAAGCTCAAATTCTTTCAAAACTTAATAAAGTACTTATTATAATGTTAGATAAGCTTATTAGAATAGATTATAACAATAGTTTACAAGTTTAGCTTATAGATTAAGTAAAAACATGAAATTAGGGTTTCATGAGCTCGGTTTGGATAAAAAAGGTAAAACACATATGTTTTTGAGTTCAAAGCTTTTAATAAGAGTTTAAGTATGATTATATGAACATTATAAGGGTATGAAAACAGTTTGTAAGCTTATGGAACCTGGTTTTGAGCTTATAGCTTGGAAACGGGTCGAAATCGGGACTTTTAGCTTCGTATGCCTAGAATAACGACTCCTGGGCTTCTTTTCTTGGTTTATTTTGCTTCACTTTTATTCTTGAGACTTCTTAGGACCTCTTAGGAAATTCTTTGAGCAAAGGATTGCTGCTATGATGGGTTATAGAGGAGGAATTAGGGGATGAGTTAGAATGAGGGGTGTTGAGCTCTATTTATAGCCTAGATGAGTCTTGGTGACCAAGGTGAAGGGCTGAGGTGGCATGGTTCTGATCTAGTTGTGTTGGAGGGTCTAGGGAGGTGATATGGAGGTCTATGGTAGTAGCTAGGCCAAGGTAGAAGTGGTTTTGGGGTTGTTCTTAGCCGCGACTGCCTTAAGGACCAAGGAAGGTGATGTGGCCTCAAAAGGAACCAAGAAATGGATATAGCAGCATGGTAATCTGCTTAAGGTTGCATGTGGGTGAGTCATGAGGTGCTTGAGTGCAAAAGGAAGTTTCAAAATAGGTTAAAATGCAAAAACGTGGGCACGGGTCTCTTTAGGGCTCGAATATGATTTTTAGCTTTGCATTTCATGTACATTTGAGTTATAAGCGTGGATTAATGATCCTAAGACTTGTATTGAGGATTATTAACAAGAATTGATAGGTGGTTTGGGTTAAAAATAGGCGAAAACGAGTAAACGGGTCGAATGTTCATATTAGGGTACGGTTAGGGTTTCTTGGATTTAATTCGCACACATTTGAAGTAAAATGATGAAATGATGATAGAATATGATTGATAATGTTGTAAATTAAGTTATTACAACTTATTTGAGTGTTGGTTTAGGTTTACAATGGATAAAAACAAAGAAACGGGTCATGGTTTAGAAACTAGCTCGGTTTTAGGGTTTAGGGTTTTGAATTAGGGTTTTGAGTGTAAAAATATGTGTGAGAGATTATGAGTTGAATAATTAGGGTTTATACATTGTATATTGAGTGTATTAGCTTGTACAAAAGTGGTGGTGAAGAAACTAGAATGAAAACGAAGGTAAAACGGCTATTTTGGTGTCATGCTTAATGACTTGTACATTATGCTTTTAAAGACTTGTACTTTGACTTGGAGGTAGTTTATATTTCAAATGAGATGTTATATTACTTGTAGATATGATTTAGTAACGTGTACATTCACTTTAGATGTTAACCTTTCATGGAATTAGGATTTAGAGGTAAATGATAACGGTTTAAAGCCCGTCTTGATATAACGTTGCAGATTTAACGCAACGCAAGTTTAAAATAACGGTTCGTTAAGCTTAGAAGCAAAACGGGTCAAATTAGGGTTTTAAAACGTAAACGCGAGGGTTTTAAGTTCAAATTCCTTTATTAATCAATAAAGTGGTTATTTTAACATTAGTTAAGCAGCTAAGATAGATTTATAACAATATTTACCATTATCACATTACTTTTTAAAGAAAAACACAAAATTAGGGTTTTGGGTGTACGGTAGATCAAAATCGAAAATGAGCATGAATTGTGAGTTTTTAAACTTTAAACAAGAGTTTATTTAGGATCAATATGAACATTATAAGAGTGTAGGAGCTAAGTAGAACATCAGAACCTGAGGGGTGGGGGGTGGGGTGTTTTGAGCTTATAGCTTTGAAACGGTCAAAATCGGGACTTTAGCTCGTATGCCTGAATAACACTTCCCATGGGGCGTCTTTTCTTGGTTCTTTTTGCTTCAAATTCTTTACTTGGCCTTCTTAGGATCTATTAAAGTCATATTGACTAAGATTGCGGTTATGATGGGTTTTAGAGGAGGGAAGTGGGGATGAAAGTAGAAATGGTAGAGTTTTATGGTCCTATTTATAGTCAAATGACCCTTAAAGGCCAAGGTATGCTTATGATCTGATATGGGACGTGTGTAAGGGCTAGAGGGTGATGAGGAGAAGCTAGATGATGTGTTGTTTGAGCTAGAAAGTAGCCATGATGAGTTGGTTACCCCATATAGAGGCCACAGCTTAGAAAAGAAGAAATACGAGACCATAGGGCACGTTTAATAGTATACAAATGATGAAGTATTTTGTAGGTGGTCATATAAGGTCGCTTGATTGCAAAAAAAAACTTTCAAAACTGGTTCAAAATGCAAAGGTTATGAATTACGTACATTCGTGGCTCAATTAGGGTTTTCAAGCTTGTAATTCATGTACATTTGATCAATAATGATGGATTAATGTTTGTAAGGATTGTATTAAGGATTAATAACAAGAATTGATAGGTGGTTCGGGTTTAAAATGGGCGAAAATGAGTAAACGGGTCCAAAGTTCAATTAGGGCATAATTAGGTTTTCTTGGATTCAATTTGCATATAGTTGATAGTAAAATGATGAAAATGATGATTGTATAATGATTGAAATTTGTTAAATTATAAAGTTAATTACAACGTATTTATGTATTGGTTTAATGTTTACAATGATAAAAACAAAGAACGGGTCATAGTTAGTATTTTTGGCTCGTTTGTGTTGCTGACTTTTGGTATTAGGGTTTGAGTGTACAAATGTGTATAAAAGTTTAAGAATAAGAATAATTAGGTTTGACACATTTGTATTGAGTGTAGTAGCTTGCACAAGAGTGGTGGTGAAGAAACTAGAATGAAAACGATAAAATGGCTATTTTAGAGATCATGCTTAATGAATTGTACATTGTGCTTTAAAGGACTTGTACTTTGACTTGGAGGGAGTTTATATTTCAAATGAGATGTTATATTACTTGTACATATGCTTTAGTAGCTTGTACATTCACTTTAGATGTAATCTTTCAATGAATTTAGGTTTAGAGGCATACGTAACGTTTAAAGCCCGTTTTGAATATAACGTTGCGAATGATACATTTCAGGAATAAGGTAGTGTAATAAGGATATTAAGATATTGACTTGACATTTTATGATATTTTCTTGACATATATGAAGACAGGATTGCCATAGATAGGTTGGGTAAGCTCGTCTACTTTAAGTTACATGACATACTGAGATATTGACAATGCAAGTAATGTAATAAAGCGAAAAATTTCCTCGTACAATTGTGATCATAGTAAAAAAATAAGGGTTGATGAAAATTATTGAGTGTTATACCACATCCCTTTCAAGTTTAGATTACCGGGTTTACTTCCCATGTGGTCACAACAAATATCGATAGAGTATGACTTGGTAAGGTACCAGAAGTTTAAAGGGTGAGGATGTTATCAGGCAATTCTCACGGGATATTAATGTGCTACAGAACGATAATGGTACTTCACAATCTAAGCAAAAATTTCAAAGTTCTTCAATGACGTTCATAACTTTTCAAGACTTTTACTTAAGACAAGAACTTCTCGAGTATTTTTTTGACGTCATCGCGACTCTAGATCGCCCTATAAGGACTAGCGATATTGAATCATGAAAACTGAAATGTTCACAGTTGTCGTCACCAAGTTGGCTATTGGTAGTTAAGTGATCCTAAATTCTAGATGACGAGTTGGAGACGTCGTCGCCACCTTAAAGGCGGGTTACAGTAAAGATCATGACACCGTCATAAGATACTACAATCAATAAAAAGGTTTAAGCGAAGAAAAAATAATTTAATGGTGTTTGTTGTTATAATTGCATTGTTCTCACCATAACTTCCTGATCCGAACTTCGATTGCGGTGATTTAAAATCCTATGAAAAATAAAATATGAAAGCCACAATGTTGTAAAAAAACAAATTCAAGATCTAATGAAGTCCAAGCGGTGTCGCCAAAATACGAGACATCGTCGTCGTCCTCATGAAAGGGAGAAAGGAAGGAATGTGAGAGGAAGAAGGACCTTGGAAGAAAGAAAGGTTAATAAAAGGGTTTGTAATAAGAGAATTAGCAAGGATGTTTTGCAAATGGGTTTGTAAAGTGATAAATAACGAAAGAGGTAGAGGATGAAGATGGAGTTTACAGAAGGGACGAGGGGCTCATTTAACTAAAAGTTCAACCTTAAATCCATTTAGTTTTCAATTGCGAATATATTACGAGTATATTTTAAACTTTACGGTATGTTGCAAGAAATTACCAGAAAATAACTTTAGAAAAACATAGCAAAATGAATATCATTTTAAAGAGCATCAACAAAATACGTTTATTTGTATAATTGTGTATATGTAGTATCCTTATATCTATTACTATTAAGTCAAGGGGTTATTGTTAACTTTAAATCTTTTCATAGACAAATAGAGAATGTATATGTCGGTAACATACTCTAATATAAACCAGTCCAAACGATGGTTTAGTTATAGGGTTTTTGAAGATCTAAAAAAGAAACCCCAAGGCAGTCAAGATCGTGTATTCTTTTCTTCCGTGTAGCAGCCGATCACCAAAGTTTCTTAGTTTTGTTACTTCCCCCTCATTTTTACAAACAAGGAGGTAGGGGGGGTCTTTATACACACATTCTTTTCTTACCCAAACTGAATCAATATAGCAAAGTCGTAGGGTATTGTTCTGGTGCGGGTATTTAGTTTTACGGTTGACGATATATATGCTATTGTCTGTTATCTCGTGGTATCGTGTAATCGCTCTCTAGACTTTCAGGTTGATGGTCGATATGCTAACAAGTGGGTATCAAGAGCTTTGGCGGGGGAGGGGGGGGGGGGGGGGGTGGGGGGGGGGGGGGGGGGGGGGGGGAGGGGGGGGGGGGGTGGGGGGGGGGGGTGGGGGGGGGGGGGGGGGGGGGGGGGGGGGGGGGGGGGGGGGTCTAGGGTTCTTGGAATTACAAGGATCGATATCAGAAGGGTTGGTTGTTTGGTTTTCGGTGAAGAAAACAAGGTATGGTTTAATGGTTTTCTAACGATCAACAAGAAGAACAAGAAGGTTATTGTTTCTGGTTTTGCATAATAACAAGAGCAGCATGAGTCGACTTAAAAGGGTTCTTTGAAGTTCGGTTCGTCGAGGTTCTTGCGATGAAGAATACTTCAAAGGTTCTTAATTTTTTGAGTTGTTAAGGTTACCGACACGGGTTAAGTAAAGCTTTTAAGGTTGTTGGTTTTCGGGTTATAGAAGATCAACAAAGGTAATATGTGTTTGGATTGTCAAATTTCAACAAAGAACATAATCAGGTATTGTTCTCGTTGAAAACAGTCAAGCGAGTCAATCCATAAAGAGGTTCTTGTTCTTGATCATTCGCATCAAGTGTACTTGAGGTTTCGGGTTTTTGGAGCATCAAGGAAAAAAAAAAATATCGGGTGTGCAAAAAGGTTTCGGTTTTGAGGTTTGGGCATCCAATTTTTTTCAATAACAAAGTTCTTGAAGTGTTCTGTCTTTGAAGATTTCAAAAGTTTGAAGTTTTTGCAAGGACAATTAATCTGCGTACAAGTGGATACTTAAAAGAAAGTTTTAGTTTCGATTATTATTAACTATATCCAAGGTACTCCGATTGTGTGGTGGTTGGTTCGTGCTAATCTTTTGATGGAGGTTGACGGAGACCTGTTTTAAAGCTATTCATTCTGTTTGTTGAGCTTGTAAAAGTTGTTTGTTTTGAGTCCATTTTAAACCGGGAATACATCACAAGTATTTGACGTAGATTACTTCTACTGTTGATGACGCAAAAAAATAAAAGAGTGTAGTTTTATCTTTTTTCATGTAATCTTGACAAAACAAGGATAGAACTTCCAAAGAGAGTGCTTTGTTTTTGAGGGCTTTGCAAACTACTAAATACGACCACAGGGGTCTCAACTTCTTTGGTTTGCTTGGGCAATCACATTAGCACGTGAAAGAGTGGAATAAAGAAAGTTTTTTAATTGAAGCTTTAACTAGGATAAAGTTGTTTTAAGTTTGAAAGGTTTCTTGTCGTGTTGCTTGATAGCTTGGATCAAAAGTTACTGGTTAAGCATTTAAAGTCGACAATGAAGTTTCAAAGCACACGGGATACTTTGTTTAGTTCGGTGTTGTGAGGTTTACATCACAAGGTTATCAGAATAAACAAAGGAGACGACCGTAACGGGGATTTGTAAAAAGTTAGAGACTTTATACATGACAAAGTCTTTAGCTAATCGTTTGTACTTGAAAAGGAAGTTATATACTTTTCAATGCATCAAAGTAAGAGTAAGTCTGAACATATTGATGAGTTTCACAACATGGTAGGTGACTTAGCAGCTATAGATACTACTATATCGAATGAGGATCATGCATTATTATTACTCACATCTTTACCATCGTCTTACGATAATGTCATGGAGACTTTGCTATATGGTCGGGAGACTTTGAAGCTAGAAGACGTTCTCGCGACACTTAATTCTAGGGAACTTCAGAAGATGATGGAAGCAAAGGGTGATGGTGGTGGAAGGTTGTATGGAGGGGAAAAAAAAAAAAAAAATAAAAAGAATACTCGTAGAAAAAAATGAGCATGCTACCGATAGTGCTGGCAAAGTCACAGGGAAGAAGCAGCAAACTCAGGTATTATTTATGTCAGTCTGAGGAGCAATTGAAGAGGGATTGTCCCAGGTATAATCATAAGAAATCTCAAGGTTTTGTATGGAATGAAGATCAAGTATCCGGTTCTGGAGCTGATGAGTATGACAGTGCTGATGTTATGTTGGCTATGAGTGTTGAAGAACTGTTGGACTAGATCATGGATTCAGGGGGCTCATACCATATAACATACATGAGAGATTACTTGGTTTGATTATTGAAGAGTATACTGGTAATATACTCTTGGTGGATGGCTAGGAATGTCGTATATAGGGACAGGTAAGGTTCAAGCACAGATGAGGGATGGGTCAAGTTTCGTGTTGGACAATGTCATGTATGTTCTGAAATTAAGGCGAAACTTGATATCGCTGGGTACTCTTGAAAAAGAGGGTTTTACCGTGAAGATTCAGTTGGGTAAGAATCAAGGAATAGGGTTTCGCTAGTGGTACTATCAGGAACAAGAAGGGCTAATTGCATATATACCCTGGACGGTAAACTAGTAACCAGGAAGACATTGAAAGGTAGAAAGCAGTTAGGAGAATATTAGACTGGGTGGAAGATCAAGACGGGTAATGTTCTTGATTCTTGTAATCAGAGGTCTACACAACAATGTATGAAGAGTGGGGTTGCCAGACATTTGGGTGTTGCGGGATACAGCAGCAGAATGGTGTTGAGAGACAAACGGACACTCTTAGCTAAGGTACGTTTTTCTAATCAGTCTGGTTTGTCTAAGGTCTCTTTAGCAGAGGATACAACCATGTCTGCATACTAGTTACTAGGTCACCATCATCAGAGATTAGATTTGAAAAAGGCACCTGTAGATATGTTAGTGTTTTTTGGTTGGCTTGCTTAGTATTATGCAGAGGATGCATAACCGGTTTAAGGTCAAGTGCAAATCATAGGGATACCATGAAGGTATAGTGGGTAAAAAGCTTTGAGTTAGATGCCATACTTCAAATGTAAGTGCTTACATGAATAGGTTTCAATTGAGAGTGGGAATACAAGAAAACTGTCATTGGTTCTGCTGTAGTATTGGTTCAGTGCGGTGGTTGCAAGAGTTTGAGTTGAGGTGGAACTGCGGGAGGATCAGCATTTGAGGTGAACCGCTAAGGAATGTCCGTTCAAAGACTGGTTTACAGAAAGTACAACTCAAATTTCATTATCTATAATTTAGCACATGATAGGGAGCAACAGCTCTGCACTGAACTATTTAGGCTATAGAGAAGACAGCATTAAGGCTTCTTTGCATGCACAGTGGCAGAAGATTTATCACATGAGTAATTGACTTGCATGTACAGTTGCTTATGATGCGATTTCCAAGTGAATCTAGATTTGAAAGAAGATATCGATGCTCAGTCAAATGTGTATGTGCTCAACAACAGTTGAACATAAGCAGCGACAACTGAACGACTATTACGAGGAGTATGCACCGAGTATGTTACATACATCTATCTCTGATGAGGTGGCATTTTTATACACTATTTTCGGGGTCATCTAACTCCTTAATCATGCAAATAGGCCCATATTATGTGCTTAATCTTTGTTGCATGTTTTTAGCACTTGGAGACATAGGCTCATTTGGAGAAGAAACAGACAAGACTACAACTCTACACCAAGAACCATGAAGAAATATTCACTCAGAGCCTGGAGATGGCGTCGCAGCCATAAAGCGACGGCATCAAGACATTCATGGTAATGGCATCAGAGATCCAGGAATGACGTCAAGATGTGGCCAACTTAAAGTAGATCTAGAACCATCTATGTGGTGACGGCGTTAGAAGTATAAGGCGACGCTGTCGCGTTGATATGCCTATAAATATAAACTCGTTTTTAGGGTTTCAAGTGTGTAACTTTGTATAACTTTAGGGAGACAAACTCTAGCTTTTGTAGCAGCTTCATAGGTCATTTTTAGAACCTCAAAACCCTATTGTACCACCTTGGATCCATGCTTTAACTCAAGTAAGGTTATTAATCATTAATCACTCAATATGTCTATGTGTTGTGTGATTGATTTATCTTCTTGCTTTCATTATAACATGCGAGACTAAACCCTCCTTCGTATTTGCTTATGATTGCATGAAGGTCAGATTGTAGATCCTATTACTGTTGCTTCTTATTGATGAATGTGCGCGTTAGTCTTTAGAAAACTAGCTTTTACCTATATCGCTGTTGGCACGTCTAGGGAAATGCGAGTGCGTAGAAAGGATACCATCGGGTAACAGTCTTCATACTACCTTTACCCTTTATATGGTTGATCCCTATTAAGATATTTCACAAGCATTTAATATACTCTCAGGGGCCTTGTAATAGTCTTCATACTACCTTACTTGTGCGTTGCCTTAACGGAATATTAAATAGACGACGGGTTCGTGTAATCCGTTCATGACCTAGGAAATACTTACACAGATCATCACAAGTGTGACAAGGAAACAAGATTAGGAGAAGCAATCTGATAAGTAATGTATGACTAAGTAATTACAATTTAACTATCATAAAGTTATCACCAGTAGATTAGATACGAGTTAAATTAGTTATTCGTTAAACAAACCAACCTCTTAAACCATAGATTTACCTACTTTCTATAAAATATAAAAATACAAAAAGAATCTTCTCTCAACCCCTAAAATTCTGTTAGACCGTGATCAAGCCTTCCCAACCTATTCCCTTAGAGAACAATAACAACCCGCAAGTCTTGCCTGTACTGCAATGCAACGATTAGGTACACTGCCTAGGGAGTTATAAAACTTCTTGTAAGAAGTCTCTTACAACCTCCGCACATCAAAATTTTAGGGCCGCTGCGTGGGGAATAGTTAGGTTCTGATAATAGCTTAACTTAGTTCTACTCGCTTGAATCCTTTCAAGTGAGACTTTAATTCCGCATATTAGCTTTCTCGTAGTCTATCTTTTCTTTGTGTTAATTGTTTCGTAATACATTCTCGTCAACCACCATGGGAGATGAGAATCTTATCCGTACTCTTAGAGACTACTCCAAACCTAGCCACGAAGGATACACGAATACCATTGAGCTCCTCGTGGGGAAGAACGTGGTACCTCTTTGATCCAACACCATCTGGTTGGTGCAAAACTGATGCTCATTCCACAAACTTTGGTCCGAGGATCCAAACCAACACCTTAAGGATTTCTTAAAACTTGTGGACTCACTTGACCTTGATGGTGCAAACAGGGAAAGAACGCGCCTGTGTTTATTTCAATTTTCCCTTCACGATCAAGCTAGCAATTGGCTTGAATGTCTTTTAGCAGGATCCATCACCACGTGGGAGGATCTTACTACTCGTTTCCTTTCTTAATTCTTTCCACCGAGAAAGACTGCAAAACTCCATAATGATATCCTGATGTTCCAACTACATCATGGAGAATCTCTATCTGAAGCACGGAATCGTTTCAAGGACTTACTCCAAACATTCCCTCATCATGGCATCGCCCTTTGGCTCCAAGTGTAAATTTTTTATGACCATGTCAATCCCGTCACAAGACGAACCATTGACCAATCGGTCGGTGGTAAGCTTTGTGATCGAAACGCTGAAGAATCCTGGGCATTTTTAGAGGACCTCGCCCTCTATGACAATGAATGTTGGAACGACCTAAGGGATTTTGCTAAGTCGGTCAAGGAAATCGCTTTTTTCTCAAGATGTCCCAAGTACATCCGACCGCCATCTAATCAAGCTCGAAAATCAAGTCCAACGCTTGATAGAAGCTCATCTTGCTCCGACACAACCTATTCAAGTAAACAAAATCACTACCTCATGTAAGATCTATAGTGGTCCCCATGACACTCATTATTGCATGAAAGGTCCCGAACATGCCTTTGCTGAATACGCATCCTCGTATACCAACGAAACAACAAGTAGACTATTCACTATGAACCAAGGACCAAGAAGCTTTAACGAAGCCATCGGTGCTTGGAAGGAAATGCCAAATTTTAACTGGGCACACGCCCAAACATTCACAAACCCATAGAACGGCTCACTCTCCACCTACTCGTCTAATTACCAAACGAAGCTTAAGAAGGAACTAGTCGACTTTGACTCTCACCAAGAAAAAAGACTTTCCAGCCTAAGAACTCAACTTGGATAACAGCAAGACGACATGATGAGTAAAGTTAATCTTTTATGGAAGACCGTTTTTGAAAAGCTTGATGACACTCCCCTTTGTGACACTGCAGTGAATTTCACATCTACCGACTACCATACTGAAAAAGAGCTTCGAAGCAAGGGAGTCAAAAGTCCATCAAAATTACTTTCCCTAAAATATCTATCTCAATCATCCGTAATCGAACAAAACAAAAATCCCTCATCTCCAAAATATGTTCACTTCATTAATTCAATCGTTATTTTAAACAAGGAGAATGAAGATGAGGAAGAAGGTAGTGTTGAACCCAGCAAAACTAGGTACACAAACTACGAAGAGGCGGATGAAACTGATGAAGAAGTTGAAAGCAAAAAGGAAGTTGAGGGGGAAATTGAAGGAGAAACTAATGAAGAAGAGGAAGGTGACCCGGAACACTTTGACACTTTTCCCACTATGAAAGAGTTAAGGTATCATGAGTGGCTTTTAAAAAATCCTCGGGCCCCATGGGTAAAGGCCAAGATCATAACTGGGAACGTGAATAATGTGAAGTTCTCATGCATGATTGGTCAATTCAATAAAGACCAAGCCTATTTAGATTTAGAATCACTAATAAACATAATGTCCAATCTTCATTATAACTGGATCATGAGTAATAGGTTGCAACCAAGAAGGAAACCTTCAAACCCTAAGAAAAACTGCAACTTCATAAGGAGAGTAAAGGGCCTAAAAGTTTTTGTTGGGAACTTCACTTACGAATGTTACTTCATGGTGCTCGAAGATATGACTAGTGTCATTGATCATTACCTTGGATCAGTGGTGTTCGGAAAGCCGTTTGTGGAAGCAACCAGACTTGTCTAAAATAAAGAGGAGGGAACAGTCGTGTTTGAAAGAGATAAGGAAAAGATCATGTTTAAAATGCCCTAAAAAATGGACATGTTCAAACACATAGAGTTTGCGGATATAAGCACCGATCGTATTCCTCCT
>BQNB010008659.1:65770-89244 GCA_026074375.1 Tanacetum coccineum
AATTATGTATAGTTTATTTTAGTATTGACAAATAGAGTTTTTCTTGATTGGTATCTTCAGATTTGGGTTTGTGGGGTTTCTTTGAACTTTTTCCTAATGCACATGCAGAACATAAGTGATCCTTTTCAAACTTCAGCTTAGGGAGACCTCGTACAAGTCTATGTCTTGCCAGATGATTGAGAGAACCAAAGTTCAAATGAGATAGACGACGATGCCATAACCAAGACTTGGTTTTAGACGCCTTTGACAATAGACATATAGGAGAGGATGCCATCATATTCCCAAGTGAGAGTGTATAAAGGTTGTCCCACAGAAAATAGATTATGCCCAAGTCCTTCAACGTAATAAACCCTTGAGATAGTAACATTCCCAATCTGATAGTCTCCAAAACCCATTATCTTTGCAACTTGATCATTTCCGAATTTAACTGTACCCAAGAATTTACTGATGAAATTGGTGAGCTGAGAGCGATCTCCGGTCATGTGCTTCGAGCAACCGGAATCCAAATACCAGAGGACGATTTGGACAACCTGCATTCATTCAGAGAAGTAGATGGAATATTGGTTTTTGTGGATCCCCAGGATTTACTGGGTTCCTGTTTGTTAGCAGACATTGGTTTTAAAACCTTAGTTTTGCTAACGGACTCAGTATTCTTATTCTTCCTAGGTTTCCTTGAGTATACCAATTTAACCACAGGTTTGGGTGATTCAGAGTCTAGAACTATTGGTTTCCTAGAAGGCACTTCATTAGTAGTGGTAATCCTAGTTAAAGGGCACGCATTTCCTACAATAGTGAAGGTCCGACCGGTAGGTCTCCAAATATATCCTATCTGAGTGAACACTTTTCCTGTTGGTTTCCAAATAGCTTTCTTAGATTTATGCTGCTTAGGTTTAGCACGAAATTTCACAACATTCAAAGAATTAGAAACACACAAATTATCAGAAGACATGCAATCATTACTGTTAACACAGACATAATCAGAATCATCTTGTTTCTTGGATTTCTGCACAGACGCAGATCCATTAACTTTAACAGTACCATTCCTTTTATTCAAACTAGATTTAACGTTCCTAGGGTGAGCTTCTAGTTTATTCTTCGAATTACTACTTGGTGTTTGCAAAATCCTATCATTCCTGGTATTGCCTGAAGGCTGTGATCCGCTAGCACTAGTAGAAAGTCTTACTCCCGTAGAATGCAACACACGTTTGTTAGAAACTATGTTTGAAGTAGAGTCTGTTTTTGTGTTTTCTGGGGATGTGAGTGATTCGGCAAACCTAACTTTCTTGTCCTTTTTCCTCGGTATGACCTCAATTAATTGAGGACCACAATTATTGATGCTAGGGCATGATCTACTTATGTGTGAAAGTAAATCCAGAATGACTTTGGTATGCCTCAAGCAGACTCCCTAAAAAGTGGGAATCTTGAGGATTATTCGCTTTTACATGTCGACTATATCCCAAGGACCAAAGCAGTCTTCCTGGGTAAGCTTTAATATACGAAGAGTGAGCATTCCTTTTATTCAACAAATTAGGTGTGATTGGTTCCTATATTACCCTTAGACATATTTGAACAACAATTGGTCCTCAATAGCCTCTTATCTACAGCTTTCCTTAAGTTCCTTAACAGCATTTTTTAGGCTGCCTATAAACCAAACCTTGTTCCTGAAGTTTTGCATTTAAATCAGAAATTTCCACAGACTTTTATAACTGACCTTGCTTGTTCACGTATCACAATTGTTCTTTTGATTTGAACACGTTTTGGTTTAAATCGAGTCATAAAGTTGCTTATAAGTCCTGTTTCAAATGCCTCATTCCTCAACAACAAGTTTTGTCACTCTATGTCCAATTCATGTTAAGTATTCTCAATTTCATCCACAAGTCACATTTTGACTGTACTATCATCCACATTTCCATTTAAGGACTTAATTTGCTCTTTCAACTTGACAATGACTGTGTCTTTTGCTTGAGGCTTGAGACTGAGCTCTCAATTCACTTAATTCGAACAACTGAGTAAAACTCGGAGCATTTTGATTTAAAACACTGTTTTCTTGTTGAAAAATTTCTTGATTAAGTTGAGAATCAGCTTCCAAAGTGATGCAATGTTTTTCAAGAGTTGTAAAACACTTGCAAAGTTTATCGTAAGTTTCTTTATCAACAAAATCCTTTTTATTGAGAAGCTCAGTCTTGAGTTCGAGACACTTTTGACATTCATTCACAGTTTCACCACTTGCATTCACAGACAAATTCACAACAGTCTTTACAATATCATTATCAATGGCTTGTGCCAAGAGTCGTTCATTTTCACTCAAAACTTGATTCATTTTAACTTCGAAAGTTCTGGACTCCAAGCGATGTTGTTCGACAGCCTGTTCCATTTGATAAAAGACTTTTTGGACATCGGCAAGTTCTTCAACCAAGTATTGGTTGAAGTTATTGAAGATATCTTTTAATTCTTTTATAAACGGAATGATTTCATCTCGAAAACAAGCCTTTGTATGTTCAAACCCCCACGTGCCCTCAGTGATAGCTGTGGCAGTGGTTCTTTCTTTGACAACCTGATCAAAGCCAGTAAGATAGCGTTTAAGCTCTTTCAAGCTAGTATTCACCATACTTACTTTAGGAAGTTCTTTTGGAACCTCAACTATGACGGTTGTGGAAGAATGAGATGGGTCTAAAGCTGGGACCGAAGTCGCTTTCCAATAGGCATGTTCACTATATAAATCAGATTGTCGAACAAATCGTTTGTAGTAATCGTTATTAAGAATAGCATAATTAATGGGTTTAGTGTTCACTCTATGTTTTGCAATCATTGGATCTTGTTCTTTCAAAATCATTTTTGAACGACTCTCTTCACAAAGCATTAATGTCTCATCAGAATCAGGAACCACAATAGTATCCATTTTAAGAATGGTATTACCGTCATACAGCATTGGCTTTGACTCCCGGACTTTCTTCAGATAGAAAGGTTTTTCAAAACCGATTGCTTGTTTCGTGGAATGATCATAACAAATTTTGGATTTAGTCATCATATGAACAGTTTGCGCAGATTGACCTCTTTTGAAAATGATATTATCAAGTTGCTTAATTTTCTTTTCTAAAGCAATTTCTCTATCAAACATTTCTGTTTCTTCCATTTTAAAATCCTTCTTGAGATCATAAACAGTTTTCAATTAAAGAAAACCTTTTCTTGGCACTAGTTCGAAAAGATTTTGCTTAAGAACGTACAAACACGGCATACTGTCATTATGATCCAGAAAAACAGTTTTCAACATTTTTGCTTATTCTTTCAAATCTTAACCTCTCTTATATCTGCAAGCTCGTTATCAAACTTGAATTAACACTGGTACAGTGCGTCACATGGGTAATAATTGTTCAAACATAGATAATATCAGGACATCAGTTGATATAAGAGTTAGGATTCTGGACATTTCCTGTTGTTGCTTCATCATGTACTGAGAATATAAATGATATTGCTATCACTATTAATTTCAGTTCTGACTGACTCACCTAAATAACTGTCAAAGACCCATTATCTCCTCACTTTGATAAATGACATCACAAGTTTAAGATTTTTCTGGATTTGAGTACCTCAGTGAGTGCATCTGAGCCATTCCTGGACAGATTCGCCATAAGAGCAATCTTGGCTGAGTTGAGTTCATCACAATCAGAGTCATAATGCATCCAGATCATCGGCTTGATAAGCAGCATTGTGGTTTGATGACTGTCTAAGAGGTTTGAATGTCAGGAGTACCTGGATCTCCAAAACTGCGTATTTCTTCCTCTGTTAAAGCTTGACCACCTGCTTGAGCTTGAACCAGCAACACATAATCTGATGACCATGTTTCATCCCTTTTCCGCTTGGGCTTAGTACACTGCTTGGCAATATGACCCTCCCCTTTGCAATTGTAACAAATAACAGTCCGTTGTTTCCCCGTGTTGCTTCCACTTGCACCAGGTGTGTATTTTCTTGTTGTTCCAGCAGCATAAGTAGTTTGTCTCCCCTGAACAGGTTGCACAGTTACTTTTCCATCATAGATGGTAGCTTGTTGACGAGGGTTTGACGAAGTCCTTAGCTGATTGTTGGTAGTAGGATACCGGGATGTGACAACAGCAGTTAAGAATGACATCATGTGATTAATTGCGTCAATTGGATCATCCCCTTTCTGGAACACTGGAACAACTAGACTGGAGTCTGGTTGGGAAAATTCAGGTTGTTGCTGTTGATAGGCTGTGGGAACATATTCCAATTGTGGAATTGATGGTTGTGGAGAATAAATGTTGTGGTGAACGGTGGATTGATACTCATTTGTTGGATAAGTAATTGAAAGAGGTGTTGATTGATTGGTTGTGAATTGTTGAGTTTGATAAGGTGTAACAAACTGTGAAGATTGATATGGTGAAACGTGAAGTTGAGATAGAGACTTTGGGTGAGTGTGTAGATGAGATTGATAAGCTGGCTGAGTTAATTGGTGAGATGCAACTAAAGCAAGAGGATCGGAGTTGCGTGCATGCATCAAACGAACTTCATTTGCATGTCTTTCATGTTGTTGCAGGTAAGCATGAAGCTGATCAACATTGGTAGTGTGCAAGTCTTTGACCAATTTAACATCAGTAACAAATTTGCTCCATTCATCAGGAAGAGTGTTTAAGAACTTGGTGTTAACTTGAAACTGCTCCAATGGCATCTTGTAGATGTTCATATCATTGAGTAACAGAGTGAACCTCAAGTATACCATGTAGCGTCTCTCCTTCTTGTAAGTGAACTTAACGAATTCATCATACAGCTGCACTCATGTTCTTGTTTGTTAATGACGTTCATGCATTAGCAGTTTAAGCATCCCCAAAGATCTTTAGCCACACGATGTTTGACTCACAAGATCTAGATTTCAGTTGGTAGGCTAGGATAATGATGTTTAATTGCTTGATAGTCACAATCTGCTTGAATGGCTTCAGCGGGTCAGCTCAACATATTCCTATAAGTCCATGTTACTCCATCCTCAGTGAATGAAGGCCAACAAGAGGGCCTTTTTTCAACAGAAGTAAGAATCATTCTTCCATTTGTCTATATCATCATATACAGTTCCAATCGCTTTCCATGAAATCATACAAGTGTTTTATCAAACATCGGTGGTTTGTTTGGCTCCTCCAAAAGAAGTGATTTATCATCAAGAGTCGTCATTGATTATCAAAAAGATTATAAAATGATCGATCGTGTAGAAAGAAATTTGTATTGGTTACTGATTAGTATAGAGTCAGTGAAATGAAACTACACGGGATTTTACAATTCTTGACAAAACCGGGAAAACAAATATTTGTTTCACGGGATTTTACAAGTCAAAGAAATAACCGTATAATTAAAAAATCGAGTTGTTAAGTTTTAAACTTAATTTGGTTTCACTAGTTTGGTTAAAGAAAATTAGCTAGTTCGGCCCTACTCGTTCGGTCCAACTCGTTCGGTCCTACTCATTCAGTCCTACTTGTTCGGTCCTGTTCGTTCAGTCCTACTCGTTCGGTCCTGTTCATTCGGTCCTACTCGTTCGGTCCTACTTGTTGTCACTAGTTCGGTTCCTCTTGTTCAGTTCAAACTAGTTCGGCCGACAAAGATTAACTCGTTCGGTTCCCAAATAGAAATAGCTAGTTCGGTTCCCAAAGAGAATAGCTCGTTCGGTTCTAAAATAAGATTAGCTAGTTCGGTTCTCCTCGTTCGGTTCCAACACTAGAAATCTCGTTCGGTTCCAACACTAGAAATCTTGTTCGGTTCTCCTCGTTCGGTTCCAACAACTACGAAACTCAAATTTTCAAAACTCAAAAAACACGATTTTTAATGATTTTTAGCAAAAATTCTTTTGTACACCTATGATAACTAACCAATAAAAGCAATAAAAATGAAAACTTTAGGTTTTAACAAAAATTTGAATCACTATTTGCTCTTGTAAAGGTTTTTGAACACAAATCAAACACAAAAACTAAACACACCACTCCATGGCTCTTGATACCAATTGAAGAATACTAGTAATCTTATGATCAAACCAAGAACAAGAGTGAGATGTGGGTTGTGATGTTAGAGAGAAATTGGATGGAAAATGGATGAATTGTATTAAAATGGAATGTGAAAAATGGAACAACCAACCCTCTCCAAGACTAGGAGAGGGGCTATATATCTCCTAATGTGGCCGGCCATGGGCTAGGATGGGTCTCCCATGGGCCTTGGGCCGGACTAGATTACTAATCTAATCATTATACTAACTACGAGCTAAGACCTGTTACAACTTGGAAGTGACCGACACTTTTCGTGTTTCCAACAAATAAGATCACTATTGATTACGAACTAAGATGCTAAGACTACTTATGATTACAACTTGTGAATTCCTCTTCCCAACATAAATCATATATTTAGGTGTGTGTGTTCAAATTAATTTAAACCATTAAATCCACATATTTAGATAGTTGAAATCCGACCAAGCTTTACACATGGGCCTTTTGGGCAAATATGTTAATCACTCAGTAGAATCACAACTCAAAGCAAACAAAAACATCTTTGGCTAAGACATCGTTGGTTCACTTGTCCCATTAATGACTTTCTTCTCTAGCAATCCCACCGTCATCGGGTAAGTGCTAAGGCTTTTGACACCCCATCCGAAGAATAGCAACCGAACGCAGAACATCCGATGAAAAAAGCTTGTAACCTTTTGCAACCTTAGTTCAAAAGAATACCTTGGTTTAGAAAATAAAACTTTACAATATTTTTCGAACTTGCAACATCATTATAACTATTTACTTTATTATGCTAGTGATAGAGAAAAAAACACATAACCGTTTGAACCTAAAATAACCAAAAACCTAAAACAGATCCAAAAAGGCAAAAATATGCTTGTATTTGTTGTTTTTGTGTGTGCCAGTACGCAAAAATAAAGTCAAAAATCACAAGAAAAACTTTCAAAAAGCGAGCCAAACACGACACGAGAGAATTAAAAGAGTACAAAGCCGAAGCCCAAAAGACCAAAGCCTTAGACCATTTCATCTTCAAGGGCCAATCTTGCATTGTCCCGAAAGTATTTATAACCTTGAAAGAGAGAAAAGAAAGACAAGGGCCAAATGTGCAATCCTTCCAAACTTGAACAATTTTAACTGTCGAAAAAAGGAGCGGGAACCCTTTTACTATTCATCGTCTCTCCCATTTTCACTGCCATGGTAAAACAAGGGGCAAATCAAAATTAGAGGGTGCTTAAGTCAATTCAAGAGGTCTACATCACAAACCCAGGGTCAAATCAGTCTTAATCAAAGGATTCATTAAAGAAAAAAGCCACATCATCAGAAAAAGCACAAATTGTGATGGGTTTTGTGCTAAACCTCACTCAACAAAAGAACTAACACAAACGTCACATCAAAGGAATGACACGCTGGCAATCCTCAGGTGTCCACTTCTTGATCAAACGGTCACAAAAGGATCTCAAAGATTGTTGTTAAATGAAAGGCATGAGATTGAGAGATTGAGAGCAGAGCTAGTAGACCTAGAACTTCTTTCAGAGCTATAAAAAGACCTCACTTCTCACACACACATCATCTAGTTTTTTTTAGTAGTCGATTCTAGTTTTTATATAATTTTTAGCTTAAATTCGTATTTTTACTTAAAGTTCTTTGAAGATTTTCCTTTTCTTTTAATGTAATCAGCTTTTTCAGTTAATGAAATCCAGTTTTTAATGTTTTAAATTCCGATTTTTAAGCTCTCATTTAAAGTCATAAGCTCTCTTAATAAGCTAAAATTGTCTCAATAAGCTACTCATAAGCTCTTTCAGTCTATAAGCTGAAATAGAGTTATTTGAATTCAGTATTAACCTTATCTAAACCATTAATCAGTAATTATATGATCTTAATGGTATCTAAGCTTTTGGAAGGGGATCTTACCTGGATAGAAGATCCCAAGGACTTATACTCTAGTTGATTCATAACTAGAGAGCTAGTAGCTGCCTTTATTGGTTTCTTTTTGTTTAGCTAAAGTATCAAGTTAGTTTCTCATATCATTTCTTCTTTAATTTCAGTTTAAATTGCTTAGTTTTAGTTCATATGCTTAGTATTGCTTATTTGCTTATTCTCGTGCTTATTAATGTTTAAATACCTTGTCTAGTACTTATTAGTTGTTTGTTTTCATCTGTTTTTGCTTAAGTAGTTATAGATCTTTAGTTATTAAATTCTGTCATAAAAACTCATAAAATCCAAAAATATTAATTAAATAGTTTTTAAATCTAGAATCTTACTTATTCAGTTTTTTAATCATGATATGCTAAGTTTGTTCTTTTAAGCTAGTTTTTATCTTGAATTTACACTTGTCATTAGATTCCTCTTAAAAAGCTTTTCCATAAACTCTGTCATAAAGTTAAGCAGTGTTTGGATAGTGTACCTCAAAATTACACTACAGTACTTAACTTGAAAGTACAGCTAACCTTTGCACTACAATACTTAACCTGACCCCCCCGCCCCCCCCCAGGGTGGAGGGGGTTGTTCTTGGTTCTGATGTGGTTGTTATCCCCCCCAAAGGTAGTACTGTTTCACAAGTTAGTACTGTTAGCTTAAATCTCTGTAGAATTAAGTTTAGTTTCAGCTTATTTAGATTTAGTTTTCATTTTCTAGCTTATTTCATTGCTTATTTAGTTTCAAAGTCAAAATACACGTACCAGTACATACAACTGAAAAGTACTGCTGAACTTTACACTAGCAGTACTACCCATTATTACTGTTGTGTTCTCCGCTTAAATTAATAACAGTAATGTTTCGATTTAGCTTATCAAATTCAGTAGAATAAAGATTTTCATTAGCTTCAATACAATTTAAGTCTTAAATTTGCAACTTCTACTTATTTCTTAGCTTATTTTAGCTGTCGAAAAGATAAAAGCCAAAAACAGTACTAGAGTCTTAGAATTTAAATTGTTTAATTTACTTATGGGTATCGATTTTCCACCGTAAATAGGATAGCTCATAGTAGATTAATAAGTCTTCAAGTTTTAGAGTCTAATTTAGCTATATAAAGTTTTATCTTGCTTTAATCTTGAGTTTCTTGGCATTATTTCCTGAGTTTGCTTACATCATATCGATTTTCAGTAGCAAAAAGTTAGTTTAAGCTTTATTGTTCTTTTCATTTTATAGATTAAAGGATATCATATGCTCTTTAGAACTTCTTTCCTTTTTCATTTTGATCTATTTTGAGTTTTTTTTATAGCTTATTTTTCAAAAACCAAGTAAAAGCCCTTATCTGTAACGCTTAAAAGATAAGCTCTATTGAGATTATTTGAGATTTTTCAACCCAAGAAGCTATAATTAATTCTGTTCCCAGACTAGTTTTCTCTACAACATTTGCTCTTTGAGTTTTCACTTTTCAAAATTTCACCTTATTTCGGGCATAGCTTGTTATCGGGTAATTCTAAGGTAGAAAGTGTAACTTTTCGATTTTAGTTGTTTGCCAGTTATTCCCCCCGACAGAAAGAGTTTTCCCGTTATCCTTTTTCCTTTTTGCATCATTAGTCCATTAGTTAAGTTTTAAATTAGTTTATTAAGTTTTAATTAATAATTAGGGTTAAGTTTTAATTAGTTTAAGTAAACTTTTATAGAGAGATAAAAAATAGGGCTTTTATTTTTAGTAATTTTCGGCAACTTTTCTTTATTTAGTAAAATTTTAGTTTACATTTTTAGGGATTTAAAAATTGGTTCTTGGCTTATTGTCATTTTCTTTGGTAGCTTTTTAAACAGTAGTAAATATGCTTAACCAAAATATCTTTGTTACCATCAAATCATGATCCGAACGAAAACGTGGTTTCAACTCACTAGTCAATAGGGGAACGACCCGGGTGATCATACTTGCCCCGTTAACAACAAAAATATATATTAAATATATTATATTTTTTGTAAGTTTAAAACTTTTACCATATATAAAGGTGAATAGTTGGAATTTACCTAAGTAGTATTTTTATTATATATTTTATAGGTACGTAAAACTGCAATCAGTTTTTGGCGCCGTTGCCGGGGAATAGTGTCTACGATTCCTACGTTTTTGTTTGTTGATTTGGTTTGAAGATCCTTTCGTCCTTGAAAGTTTCATACTTGTTTTGAAATTCAAAAAAAAAAATCAAAAATATAAAAAGTAAAGAAATATTTTCATTTTCTTTTTAGTATAAGTAAAAGATTAAAAAATATAAAAAAAAAAAAAATCAAAAACATAAAAAAATTGTCCTTTAAAAAAGAAATAAAATAAACAAAGTTGGTAATCGAACACCAACATATAATATCTTCTATTGAGATATTATCATTTCAATTTCCGGTGAACTTGCAATGGGTTCCCAAATCGTGTAAATCAAAGATTAACACATGTACCATTTGTGTCTCTACCAAGTACAGCCCACCTAGAAAAGAAAATTTTCAAGAGCTACCGTGAATCGTTGTAGAAAAGTAGTAAGAAAATAAAAAAAGAAGAAAATGGGATAACCGACACAAAAGTGAAGTAGATAACAAGGCTAAATCACACATTGCCACTATTCAACACCAAATATCCTTCAACAAATTAAATACCGACCTATCGTACCTAAAAATTCCTCAAAAAAAAAAAAAAAAAAAAAAAAAAAATTAGTAAAGGTTCTTTGCTATTTATAGTTTACCCTTTTATTGCGCAACACGATACGCCAACTCGACTACGTCGACAACAACAAACACTTCCGGTTGTTGAAAATTTTGAGTAGAAGATCCAAATTTAGAACAAACCTTTTTCCACTCGGCCGACAATCGTACAATGCCCATAATTATATCAAGACCATCGAGTTTATGCAGATGTCTATAAGTTGTACCACCGATCAATGCCAACAATCTTCGAGCTTAAGCAACCTTTATAATCAATCTAGTGGCAAAGCAACAAATTCACGGGTAGACAAGATCCCCACAATCACCATCGATTTTTTAACAAAGACCTTCAACGTTATGACCTCTAGAAGTTCTAAACACATCGGTATGCTTTAGCTAGTTCCCTAATTCTCAGTACGGTGAAGGCACCGAGATTTGGATCTAATACAAGGAACCCTAATCATTCTCACATGGGACACCATGTTTCAAAATATCAAAGATCAATACTTACTCCCACCTTCAAAACCACTACTATCGAAAATGAGATCATTACCTTTTACCACAACCAAACTAAGCCTTTAACGAAGCATGAACTTTTTAAAGGACTAACCTTCGTAATGTCCTCACCATGGCTATCAAACTCACCAACTCGATACTTTTACCATTCTTTGAAGTTATCAAAACGATCAGATGCTTAGACTTTGCATGCAGGTTGCCAATTTCTTAGAAAGATGCCTCCAAGAAGTTTAGCAATTATTGAAAGCAATCAAAATTTCGTTACTCTGAGAAGTCGTGCTAATGATCAAGAGTGAGTACGGATGCTCTCTTTCTAATTCTTCATCTTCTAATAATTCTTTCTATATGCAACAAATAGCCTCTCTCACGAGATAAGATTACTATCAAGATGAACCAAATGATGAAACAAATGAAACTTTAGTTGTTACTCCTGCCACCCGTCAAGCAGTTGAGGAAGTATGTGTCACTTGTATATCAAATCACACATTTAACCTTTGTCCTATAACTCGAGGTGGAAAAGAATTCCGTTTTCAATGACAATATCCAACAATTTCTAACAATCTGCAGCCATTGGCAATTATTCTCCAAAGAAACCAACATTCAAATTTGCAGTCAAATGAGACCACCGGTAACAATAACCTGAATGTCCAAAACAAACCAAAACCCGTTTCAATGAACCCCGTTCTATTTCAACCAAACCGTTGAGGAAACTTTAATCAACACGTCAAAACCAACCACAATCAAGTTTATCATGCATCTACCATACCAAACACCAACCAACCAACCACCATCAATCAAGTCCTTAAAAAAAAAAAAAAACACGCTTTTTGTCAACTATATAAAACGAAATAAAAAAAGGATTATAGAGAAACGAAACTGGTGAATAAGAAAATAAAAATAAAAAAATGACGTCTACAATAATTTTCTTACCAACCTCCAACAAATAGAGTTTTTAAAAACGGAATTTTGAAGCTACTCAAAGCAAACGATGCAGTATTAAAGAAATGTTCAAAACTCAAAATCAAGTTTGCAAAATCAAATGGCAAATGTAACAATTTGATAACAATGCCATTGCACCAATTTAGAAGATTTAGGCAATTCCAACCAAGCTTCAAATTCAAATTCTTTACCAAGCAATACCATTCCAAACCCAAGAAATGAAGCCAAGGCAATTACAACTCGTAGTGGTGTGTCATACGATGGACCTCCGATTCCACCGCCGGTGGTGGAAAAGGAAAGTGAGGTGACAAGGAAACGGAAGCTACCAAGCACCGAAGACATCCAACCTCCTCCATTCGTCCAAGAACAACCAACGGACCAAAGAACCAATCGAAGAGCTTCCTTTCGTTCTATCAAAAGCAAACCTAATTTACCTTACCCATCGAGACTCAACAAAGAGAAGATTCGTGAAAAGGATGATATCCTAGCTTCAAAATTTATGGAAATCTTCCGTAATCTTCATTTTGAGCTAAGTTTCGCGGATGCTCTCATTCATATGCCAAAGTTTGCTCCGATGTTCAAAAAGATGCTCAATAACAAAGACAAATTGATTGAGTTAACCAAAACACCGTTGAATGAAAATTGTAGTGCGGTTGTCCTTAAAAAGCTTCCAGAAAAGCTAGGTGACCCGGTCGATTTCTCATTCATGTGAATTTTTCAAGAGTTCGATATTACTATTAGCCTCTTGCCGATTAGGTGCTAGAATTAATCACAAGCCTTATCCATCTGGAACAGCCTTTAACTCACAGGCTAACCGAAACAAAAGTGATTAGAATAGCGACCGTACAATTTCCAAACCAACCGGTGTAGCAGAAAATGTTTTTGTCAAAGTAGGGAAGTTTTACTTTCCCGCCGATTTTGTTGTTCTAGATTTTATAGCCGATCCTCGAGTACCATTGATACTCGGGCGACCCTTTCTTAGGACGGCTCATGCTTTAATCGATGTTTACGAAGGAGAGATTACTCTTAGGAATGATGATCAATCGTTAACCCTTAAATGTGGTGATGCACCTTCCATTTCATACAACAATCTCGAATCATTGAAGAAAGTTGATCTAATCGATGCTACTTGTGAAGAGTACTCACAAGAAGTACTTGGATTTTCCGATTCCGTTGCTTACAACAATCCTTCTCCGCACTTTGATCCGATTGTTTCTACTTCATCTCCAACACTTACTCCTTTTGATGAAAGCGATTTTCTACTCTTTGAAGAAGCCGATGCTTTCATAGCAATCGATGATGAACCATGTATCACCATTTTCAATGCTACGTACTATGAACCCGAGGGTGCATTCACATTCTCGAGACACTCTCACAATGAGTCCGTTACCTCAACCAAACCCAAGGAAATTTACTTACCCGGACAATAAAAAAGAACTCAAGTTGTCGAACAAAGAAGACTTCAGTCAATAAAAAATATGCTACTTCTTATGAACCAAAAGTTGAAATTCCCGAAGTCGAGCTTAAAGAGTTACCTCCGCATCTCGAGTATGCGTTCTTAGAGGAAAATAACAAGCTTCCAGTCATAATTTCAAAAGATTTGAGCCAAGAAGAAAAGACCTCACTCATTAATGTTTTGAAAAACCGAAAACAAGCAATTGCTTGGAAACTTTCTGTATCTGAGGCATAGATCCCCAGAAATTTGCTCACACAAAATCCTTTTTAAGGATGATAACCACCTCATTCCAACATCAAAGGAGGGTAACCCTAAAATCACGATTCATCAAGAAATAAGTAGAAAAACTTCTTGACGCGGTGATTGATTTATCCAATCTCGTAATAGTCCATGGGTTAGTCCAGTCCATTGTTGTTCCAAAAAAAAGTGGTATGACCGTTGTCACAACGAGAAAATGAGCTGGTGCCTACAAGACTATCACGGATGGAGAGTTTTGAATCGGTAAACGAAAGTAAAACGACAGCAACTTGTAAAGACCATTTTCCTTACCATTCATGGACAAATGTTAGAGCGATAGCCGGCAACGAGTTATATTGGTTTTCTAGATGGTTTTTCCAGGGTATTTTCAAATTCCCATTGAACCTAAAGATCAAGAGAAAACTACTTTTACGTGCCCATACGGAACCTTCGCATACCGTCGTATGCCATTCGGTTTGTGCAATGCTCCTGGAACTTTCCAACGATGTATGATGGCTATTTTTTCAGAATTAAAAGAAAACAATGGAGTTTATGGACGATTTTTCAGTTTGGAGATTCTATTTTCCTCGTGTCTTTGCCAATTTAGATAAAATAGCTTAAAAGTGTTAAGACACCAAGTTAGCACTAAAATGGAAAGAGAGTCATTTCATGGTTAATAAGCGGGCATTGTTTTAGGACATAAGATCTCTAGAAAAGGAATTGAAGTCGATAAAGCCAAAGTTGATGTCATTTCTAAGCTTCCTCACCCAACAACCGTCAAAGGAATTCAAAGTTTTCTAGGGCATGCAGGATTCTATCAAAGATTTATCAAAGACTTTTCCAAAATCTCTCGACCCATGACCCATCTGTTAGAGAAGAACACTCCTTTCATTTTTTCAGAAGATTGCATTCTTGCCTTTCAAACATTGAAAAAGAAATGACCAGGGGGGGGGGGGGGGGGGGGGGGGGGGGTGGGGAAGCACCTAATTCTCATGCTCCAAAATTGGGAACCAACCTTATGAAATCATGTCATGCAAGTGGATTTATGCAATTGGTGCGGTTTCTAGGACAAAGAATTTGAGAAGTATTTCCGACCTATTCATATAAGCAAGCAATAGCAATGACTAAAGCAGAATCGAATTAAACACAACAACGAGAAGGATAATGCTTGCAGTGTTTATGCATTCGAGAAGTTTCGATCATATCAATCATGAACAAGAGTGATGATTACGCGGACCATCTGCCGCTTTGAAATACCTTTTCAACAAGAAAGAAAAATATATACAATGAAATTAATTAAGAGGAATTGCCAAAGCAAGATTGCTTCGATGGGTCTTAAACTTCTCAGGAATTTGATTTTAATGTTATCGATACAAGGGAGCTGAAAACTATGCAGCTGATCACCTCTCTCTCTGAAAACCCTTTACGAAAATACTTTTGAATCCAAAAAAAGATTAACCGAGACATTTCCTTTAGAGAATTTTAAGTGTGTTAACTTTCCAAAGACCAAAGAACCACCGTGGATTGCCGACTGTATTGCTAACAACCACGCGGGGAAATTCAATTTTAAAAAGGAATGTCGGACTCAAGAAGAAAAACAAATTCTTTAAAAGATGTAAAACATTATTTGGGGATTGACCTTTTCTTTTTAAGACATGTGCGATCAAATATCCGAAGGTGTGTAATGGCAAAGAAGCTCTCGAAATTCTGTAAATCTTGATCATAGTGGTCCCACCGGAGAGGACACTATGGAGCCAACTTTAACCGCAAGAAGATTTTTATGCCGGTTTTTATTGGCCCTACCGATTTATAAGGATGCGTACTAATTTGTCAAAACATTGTGACACTTTGTCAAAGACAAGGTCAAAATCCTCTCAACGTTGATGAGATGCCTCCAAAATGCATCCAAGTTTGTAAGATTTTCGATTATGGGTATCGAATTTTATGGTGAACCCTTTTCCGTCATCTAGGGGTAACAAATATATTCTAGTAGCCGTCGATTATCTTTCCAAGTGGGTTGAAGCAAAAGCGCTCCCTACCAACGATGCTGGGTAAGTTGTTAAGTTCTAAATCCCTTTTTTCCCGATTCGGTGCTTCCGGAGCAATATAAGCTATCGTGGGACCCATTTTTGTAACGACAAATTTGAAAAAGTTATGTCTAAATATGGTGTCACCCATCGTCTTTCGACTCCTTACCATCCTCAAACGAGTGGTCAAGTTGAAGTCACGAATCGAGGTCTCAAAAGAATTTTGGAGAGGACGGTCGGAGAAAACCGTGCCTCATGGTCAGACAAGCTAGATGATGCATTATGGGCTTTTAGAACCGCAAATAGAGACACCGATAGATGTACTCCATAAAATATAGTCCTATGGAAACGCATGTCACTTACCAATTTGAGTTAGAACACAAAAGCAATTGGGCTCTTAAGCATGCCAACTTCGATTTAAAGACCGCGGGCGATCATCGAAAGCTTCAACTTAATGAACTTAGCGAGCTTCGTGATCAAGCTTACGAGAATTCGTTAATCTACAAGGAGAAGACAAAGAAGGCTACACATTCCAAGAAAAAGATCCGAATTCTGTCAAAGTTGGTGATCAAGTCTTCTTTTCAACTCCCGATTAAAGATTTTCTCCGGAAAACTCAATCCCGATTGGTCCGACCTATTTTACAATCACCGAAGTTTATCCTTTATGGCACTGCCAAGTTGTCCTCATACCGATGGTTCTAATTTCAAAGTCAACTGCCACCGTCTTAAGCACTACTATGGAGGGGATACACCACCATTGGTTATCCAGGACCTCCAGACTTCCCTAAGGACAACAAATTCAGTGATCAAGTTCGAGCTTGCGATCTCGGTAATCAAAACAAGCCGTCTTCGTGGGGTTCACACCCATGCTTAACCATATCTATTTTTCTTTCTATTTTTCTAATGTGTTGTTTTGAGAGAGGCTTTGTTTCTCTTCCGATTTCTCGATGTTTGTTGTTTTTTGTTGTGATTTTTTGTAAGGATTCTCACGCGAACAAAAAAATTAGAAGCCTCACGTGACCGCTTTTGTGTTCCCTTTTACTCTAGCCTTCTCATCTTTTGATAAAATTTAGATTGGGGAGATCCAATCTTTCATCTTATCGATTACGTTTATCTTAATGCTATACTTCATAAACTGCTTAGAATTTATCGATAGAGACCCCGACTTAAACATTGATGACATTCTCGTTTTAGTTGTGGGGAGGGAAATCTATCGATTTGAAATTTCTTGCTTATGTTTTGTTCTCACGAACCCAGTATTCCCACAAAAATACAAAAATTTTAAATTTTCAGTTTTTATGTTTTTAAAAAAAAAAAAAAAAAAAAAAAATTTTTTAAAAAAAAAAATTTATTTTTTCCGCTGTAAAAAATAAAGAAGTAAAATTTGACCCATTGTAACGAGTTTGATTCTAGCTTTCTTCTTCCATAACAACTAATTGATGATAGTTTTGTTGCATAGTCTCAACGTAACTTATAAACTTGAATCGTTAGTAAATGAAAGCCTGTGCTAATCTCAAGTAGATTTTAATATGCCGCGTTGGATTTTAATATAGGCTAAGTATTGCAAAGTTCTTTTGTGATGAACGAGAAATATGAAAGAGTTATTTAAATAGATCATACATTAAACTTAAGAATAGATGGTTTTCTTTCAAGCGTCATAAGTTTAATTGTGGATTTTTTCTCCCATTAGCTTGTTTCCTTATATGAATGTTTTAATAAATAGAGTTTTACGGTTTTTTTGGTTAATAATTAGTTAATTAGAAGTTTTCTTAAGTTCCATTGTGATTAGGATGAGATACACATCAGAAATACTTTAATTTGGCTTAAAAATACAAACATAATACAAAATACGTATCATTTGCATCAATTACTTCATCTTGTCGGAGGCGTGGCCGATGTTGTAGTTTTTCATATAAGTAGAGTCCGGTGTCATAATAAGTAGAATAGCCTCGGTCGGACTCGCTAATCGATGTGGCCCTTCGAATAAAAGCACGTTTTACTTATAGAATCCGAAGTCGAAAAATGTTTTCTAACATCTTATGCGGCAGGCGAGGCCCGATGTTGTAGCCTTCTAAGGGGACTAAGGTTTTAATAAAAGTTGCTTAATTTTTGTCATGTTAAGTGCTTAAAGAGCCTAAGGGAATATGGTGCAAATGAGATTGATCCATTCATGACCTTAAAGAGCCTGGTAAATGACATGAATGGTGTCTGCTTAAGTAGCCAAATAAAAAGCCAAATATAGGTCGCACTCGATGTGGACTATAATCTTGATATGCATTTATTGATCTGAGAAAAGGGCTAGGAGCAAAGTTATTGCGTTCTTACCCTTACGCTTTATTCTGGAATTAATAAGTATCGAAACAAAAGACTAAGAAGCGCCTTCGGGTATATGACTTAAGATAAAATCACTGAGAAAACAAAAGTAGGATTTACAGGAGGAAACGTAAGTACAACAATTAGTAATTAAGAATAGATTATGATCATGGACTTGTATTTAACAATGATCTTTTTTTAGCTTAGCATGTGAAAAATGAAAAATCGAGGGATGGACGAAGTTATCTTAAAGACACTTAATTGTGCTTTTTATTCTATGATCCTCAAAGTTTACCAATGAGGGTGATGAAAACATTGCAACATTATGACAACTCAAATAAGTTGTATTAATATCAAGAAAAAATCATAAAAAATAAAAATCTTTGAAAATGGAAGTCGGTTGTATTATAACTTGGTGATCTTTTTAATTTTCTCAATCAAAAATCTGCTACTTTTCAAAGGTTTAGTTGGGGAATTTTCAAGGTATTTGTGTTATAATGCAAGTGATATTACGTGAGGACACGACAATCGTTTAGTTTGGGAATTTGATAGTTAAAATACACTATTTTCCGTTATGTACCTAAAATAACCCAATAAAACCTAAAACAGACCAAAAATGGCAAAAATATGCTTGTATTTGTGTTTTGTGTGTGCAGGTACGATAGTCAAAATCACAAGAAAACAGTCAAAAGCGAGCAAACACGGACACGAGAAACAAAAGAGTACAAAGCCGAAGCCCCAAAAGACCAAAGCCTTAGCCAACTTTCATCTACAAGGGCCATTCTTGCAATTTCCAAAATTTATTTATAACTTGAAAGAATGAAAAGAAAGATAAGGACCAAAAGTGCAATCCTCCCAAAGTTCAACAGTTTTAACTGTCGAAAAAAGGAGCGGGAACCCTTTTACTATTCATCGTCTCTCCCATTTTCACTGCCATGGTAAAACAAGGGGCAAATCAAAATTAGAGGGTGCTTAAGTCAATTCAAGAGGTCTACATCACAAACCCAGGGTCAAATCAGTCTTACTCAAGGATTTCATTAAAGAAGAGCCCCACAACAAGTAAAGAAGCACAAATTGTGGAGGGTTTTGTGCTAAACTCACCACAGACTACACAAACTACACATCAAAGGAATGACACGCTGGCAATCCTCAGGTGTCCACTTCTTGATCAAACGGTCACAAAAGGATCTCAAATGATTGATTAAATGAATGGCAGAGATTGAAGATTGGAGAGCAGGGCTAGAGGTCCTAGAAGCTTCTTTCAGAGCTATAAAAAGACCTCACTTCTCACACACACATCATCTAGTTTTTTTAGGAGTCGATTCTAGTTTTTATATAATTTTTAGCTTAAATTCGTATTTTTACTTAAATGTTCTTGTAATTTCCTTTTCTTTTAATGTAATCAGCTTTTTCAGTTAATGAAATCCAGTTTTTAATGTTTTAAATTCCGATTTTTAAGCTCTCATTTAAAGTCATAAGCTCTCTTAATAAGCTAAAATTGTCTCAATAAGCTACTCATAAGCTCTTTCAGTCTATAAGCTGAAATAGAGTATTTAATTCATATTAACCTTATCTAAACCTAAATCCAGTTAAAACTATAAGGATCTTATTGTATCTAATCTTTGGAAGGGATCTTACCTTGAAGAGATCCCAAGGACCATATAATACCAACTTATTCAAAAGCAGAGAGCTATTAGCTGCCTATATTGTTTCCTTTTGATATAGCTAAAGATCAAGAGAGGTACTCTATTCATTCTCTTTAATTTCAGTTTTAAAATGCTTAGTTTTAGTTCATAAGCATAGTATTGCTTATTTGATTTATTCTCGGCAAAATTAAAGTTTAAAAACCTTGTCAAGTATTATTAGTTGTTTGTCTTTCATCTGTTTTTGCTTAAGTAATTATAGATCTTTAGTTAATTAAATCTTGTCATAAAAACCTCATAAAAACCAAAAATATAAGTTTACATAGTTTAAATCATAGAATCTTACTTATCATTTGTTTAACCATTATTGCTAATTTGTTTGTTAAGCTAGTATTAACTGGTAATTTACACTTGTTCATATAGATTTTCTTTAAAAATCTTTTCTTACACCCTAGTCCTAATGGTATTAATTAAGTGTTTGGATTAGTGTAATCTCAAAATACACAAGCAATTACTTCTCACATGAAAGTACTGCTGAACCATTGCCCTACCATACTAACCTCCAAGTTAGTACTCCGCTTTCACATGTAGTACTGATAGTCTAAATCTCTGTAGAATTAGTTTAGTTTTCAGCTAAGTATAGATTTATTTTTCATTTTCACGCTTAATTCATTTCTATAAGATTATCAAAAGTCAATTACACTAGCATACTTTCACTTAAAGTACTGCTCAACTTTACCCCAACAGTACTAACCTCATTAGTACTGCTGTGTTCTCATCCCTACCCGCTTAAATAGAACAGTAATTTTAGGATTTAGCTTATCAAAAATCATTAGAAATATAATTTTCATACACTTATATACAATTTAAGTTCTAATTGCTACTGTCTAGCTATTATCCTTAGCTTATTTTTGCTGTCAAAAAGTAAAAAGCCAAAACAGTACTAAAAGTCCTTAGAATTTAAATTAGTTAATTAAGCTTAAGGTAATAATTTTCCTCTTAATTAGATAGCTCATGGGTAGATTAATAAGTCTTCAAAGTTTTAGAGTCTAATTTAGCTTTATAAAGTTTTATTATCGTTGCTTAATCTGATTCTTGCTTATTCCTGAGTTAGCTACTCATGATCGATTTCATGTACATAAAAGTAGTTTAAGCTTTATTTTCTTTTCATTTATAGATTAAGGATATCATAAGCTCTTTAGAACTTCTTTCCTTTTTCATTTTGATCTAGTTTTGAGTTTTTTATAGCTTATTTTTCTAAAACCAAGGGATAAGCCCTTCTTTCTGTAACAGCTTAAAAGATAAGCTCTTATTGAGTTTATTTGAGATTTTCAACCCAAGTAGCCTTTATTAATTCTGTTCCCACTAGTTTTCTCTACAACTTTGCTTCTTTGAGTTTTTCATAATAAGCACTTTTCAAATTTCACCTATTTCGGGCCATAGCTTGTTATCGGGTAGATCTAAGGTAGAAAGTGTAACTTACGATTTTAGTTTTGTTGCCAGTTTAATTCCCCCCGCAAAAGTGGTTTCCGTTAAGTCCTTTTCCTTTTTTGCATCATTAGTCCATTAGTTAAGTTTTTAATAAGTTTATTAAGTTTTAATTAATAATTAGGGTTTTTTTTATTTTTTTTTTTTTTTTAATTTAATTAGTTTAAGCTAACTTTTATAGAGAGAAAAAAATAGGGCTTTTTTATTTTAGTAATTTTCGCAACTTTTCATTATTATGAAATCCGACCAAGCTTTACACATGGGCCTTTTGGGCTAATATGTTAATCACTTAGTAGAATCACAACTCAAAGCAAACAAAAACCTCCTTAGCTAAGACATCGTTGGTTCACTTGTCCCATGAATGACTTTCTTCTCTAGCAATCCCACCGTCATCGGGTAAGTGCTAAGGCTTTTGACACCCCATCCGGAGAATACTAATCGAAACGCATGAACTTCCGATGAAAAAGCCTTGTAGACTTTTGCAAACCTTAGTTCAAAAGAATACCTTGGTTTTAGAAAATGAAACTTTTACTATTTATTTTCTAACTTTGCAACATTATTATTTCTATTTACATTATTAGGCTAGGAATCGGTATCACTTTTCTTTCGACGACACATCGGCCACGCCTCCGACAAGAGCTCGTGTACTTATTATGATACCAACCCTAAATATACATCCTCCACCCTTTCTTTCGATGTCACATCGGGAGCGAACCGACAAATGCCCATGTACTTTATTACGATGGAGTTTGTATATTAATTATTAACACTAAGGATTTATAACTTGCATTTTTTTTAGAGATTAATTAACACATTATTTTTGCAAATAGAAAAATTTCGTTTTAGAAAACCAAAGTATAAACTTGAACTAAAATTCTTATTTACAAATGATGTCGACTTCATCGATAAAGCTTTTTCTCTAAATATGTTGATTAGACTTTTAAGAGTAAAACTCTAATTTGTAGAAATTAAAGAGAACACGTATAATTAATCATTTTAAGAACTCCGGGGAAGAAAAATCACAAGTTATTCTTATAAGCCTTTAAGTTTTCCAAATAAACTTTGTTTAGCATCCTAATTCGTAACTAACACTATCATCTCTTATTTATTATTATTTTTTATGACTAAAAATTTAAAAATTTTGCTATTTTTGTGGGAAAAAACGGGTACGTGAGAACAAAACAATAAGCAAGCAATATCAAATCGATAGATTCCCTTCCCCAAACTAAAACGAAACATTGTCCTCAATGTTTAAAGTCGGGTCTCTACGTAAATCTAAGCCGTTTATGAGGTATGCAAAGATAAACGTTAATCGATAATGATGAAAAGATATCGGATCTCCCCAAACTAATTTCACTCAAAGGATGAGAAGTTCGAGTAGAACGGGACAAATCAACCAGACACGAGAGGATTCAAAGAATTTGTTGGGTCGATCCTACAAAAATCCCAACAAACAAACAACAAACATCAAGAAATCGGAAAGAGTACAAGCTTCTCTCAACACAACACATTAGATAAAAATAGAAAAAAATAGAAAGGATAAGCATGGGGTAAACTCCCACGAAGCGCCTTATTTTTGTTCACCGAGTCGCAAGCTCGACTCGATCCCTGAATTTAGTTGTCCTTAGGGAAAGTTTGGAGATCCGGGATAATCAATGGTGGTGTATCCCCTCCATAGTAGTGCTTCAAATGGTGGCAATTGACTTTGAAATTGGAACCATCGGCATGAGACAACTTGGCAGTGCCATAAGGATAAACTTCGGTGATTGTAAAAGGTCCGGACCATCGGGATTTGAGCTTTCCGGAGAAAATCTTTAATCGGGAGTTGAAAAGCAAGACTCGATCACCAACATTGAAGATTCGGTTCTTTATCTTGGAATCCTGTAGTTTCTTTGTCTTCTCCTTGTAGATTAGCGAATTCTCGTAAGATTGTCACAGTGGACCCACCGGGGGACACTACGGTGCCAACTTTACCGCCAAGAAGGTTTTTGATGCCGGTTTCTTTTGGCCTACCATTTATAAGGATGCTTTCGAATTTGTCAAATCTTGTGACGTATGTCAAAGACAAGGCAAAATCTCTCAACGTGATGAGATGCCTCAAAATGCTATCCAAGTTTGTAAGATTTTTGATTTATGGGGTATCGATTTTATGGGACCTTTTCCGTCATCTAGGGGTAACAAATATATTCTAGTAGCCGTCGATTATTTATCCAAATGGGTTGAAGCAAAAGCGCTCCCCACCAACGATGCTAGG